>PVLC010002795.1:0-107933 GCA_004027655.1 Graphiurus murinus
TTTTTTTTTTTTTTTTTTTTCTGCGGTACTGGGGATTGAACTCAGGGGCATTCTACCTCCGAGCTAAACCCCCAGCCCTATTTTTTATTCTTTATTTTGAAACCGAGTCTCACTAGGTTGGGGAGTGCCTCACTAGGTAGCTGAGGCTGGCCGCGAACCCGGATCCTCCTGTCTCAGCCTCCCGAATGCTGGGATTACAAGCGTGCGCCACCACACCCGGCGGTCTCTCCTTTTTCATCTGGAGACCCTCTTATGCCCCATCTTCTCCCTAGCATCCGCAAATTAGGGAGAACATATGCTTCTTTACTCTTTGGAGAAGTGGGAACTCTAATACATTGTTGGTGGGATTGCAAACTAGTGCAACCTCTCTGGAAAACAATATGGAGGATCCTCAGACGAATGGGAATGAACCTACCATATGATCCAGCAATACCACTTCTGGGTATCTACCCAAAAGAATGGAAACCAAACTATCAGACCGACATATGTGCATCTATGTTTATAGCTGCACAATTCACAATAGCCAAACCATGGAACCAGCCATGATGTCCATCGACAGATGAATGGATTACAAAACTATGGGATATGTACACAATGGAATTTTACTCAGCCATAAAGAAGAACAAAATCATGTTATTTGCAAGGAAATGGAGGCAACTGGAAAACATTATGTTAAGTGAGATTAGCCAGTCATAAAGAACTTCAATTTCTTTTTTCAATATTTTGTAATTTTCTTTGTAGTGGTCTCTTACCTCCTTGGTTAGGTTTATTCCTAAGTATTTTATTGTCTTGAGTGTCATTGTGAGTGGAAATAGCTTCTATATTTTTTCCAGTGGATTTATGGTTGGCATATAGAAAAGATTCTGGTTTTTAAGATTGATTTGTATCCAGACACTTGGCTGAATTTTTTGATCATTTCTAAAAGTATTTTGGTTGAGCTTATTGAGTCTTCTAAGTATAGTATCATGTCATCTGCAAGTAGAGATTGTTTCAGTTCTTTTCCTATTTGTACTCTTTCTTCTCTTGCCTTATTGCTATGGTAGAGTCTCAAATACTATATTAAAAAGGAGTGGGGATAGTGGACATTCTTGTCTTGTTCCTTATTTTAAAGGGAACTCTCATAGTTTTTCCCTGTTCAATATGATGTAGGTTGTGGGCTTATCATGTATTGCCTTTATGATGTTGAGATATGTTCCTTTTATTCTGATTCTCTGCAATGTTTATAGCATGAATGAGTATTGCATTTTGTCAAGTACTTTTTCAGCATCTATTGATTATGCGATTTTTGTCCTTAGTTCTGTGTATGATACATTATATGAATTTTTTAAAATTTTATGTGCTTTTATTGGTGCATAATGATCTTACATCATAATGTATGTCATGTTGAAATTGACATACATGCACACAACACTTGATGCTCCCCCACTTCCTTACCCCCCCATACAAAGTAACTGAGATTAACATTGGGGTTTTCACATATGTACACACAATCAATGTTAGTATTTCCAAGAATGAACCTCAGTCTTCCCCCCTCCTTCCCTTAGACTATTTTTCTGACTCCCCTGAGGTTTCTCCTACATTATTTTGAGTCCCTAGCTTGTGCATATTAAAGAAAACATATGTCCTTTAACTTTCTGTGACTGGCTATCTCACTTAACATCACGTTATCCAGGTCCTTCCATTTTCTTGAAAATGACATTATTTTATTCTTTATTGCTGAGTAGAATTCCATTGTTTGTATTTTCCATAGTTTTATAATCCATTCATTTGTTAATGGACACCTGGGTTGGTTCCATAATTTGGCTATTGTGAATTGTGCAGCTGTGAGCATGGGTATGCATATATTACTTTAGTTCTCTGGTTTCAACCTCTTTGGAAAGATATCCAGGAGTGGTACAGCTGGATCATATGGTAGATCCATTTCTGTTTTTCTAAGGAATCTCCACACTGATCTCCATAGTGGTTGAACTAGTTTTCAATCCCACCAACAGTGTAGAAGAGTTCCTATTTCCCCACATCCTCCCCAACATTTATTGTTATTTGACTACTTGATGATTGTCATTCTGATTTGGGTTAGATGGAATCTTGATGTAGCTTTGATTTGCATCTCCCTAATTGCTAATGATGTTGAACATTTTTTCATGTATCTATTGGCCATTTGAATATCTTCTTTTGTGAAGTGTCTATTCAATTCAGTTGTCCATTTCTTGATTGGGTTATTTGTTTTTCTAGTTTAAAGTCTTTTAAGGTCTTTGTATATTCTAGGTACATAGATTATTTTTTGTAATGTTGAACCAGCCTTGCATCCTTGGGATTAGCCTGCTTGGTCATGGTGTATAATTTTCTTGATATGGTTTTGAATATGCATTGTTAGTATTTTGTTTAGAAGATTTGCATATAAATTCAACAATGATATTGATCTGTATGTAGTTTTCCTTTCTTGACCTGTCTTTATTTGATTTTGGTATTAATGTGATGTTGGCTTCATAAAATGTGCTTGGGAGAGTCCTGTCTCTTTCTATTTCATGGAATAGATTGAGAAGTGTTGGGATTAGATAATATATAATAGTTTTATAAAATTCATCTTGGAAACCATCTGGACCTGGGCTTTTCTTTGATGGTAGGCTCTTTATTGCTGTTTTAATTTATTTGATCACTATTAGTCAGTTTAAATTTTCTATATCTTCTTGATTCAATTTAGGAAGGTTGTATGTGTCTAGCAATTTTTCAGTTCTTGGTTTTCCATTTTGTTGTATCATAGTTTTTCAAAGTACTTTCTCTTAATCCTCTGGAGTTCTGCATTGTCTGTGGTAATATCATCTTTTTCGTCTCTTATTTTTGTAATTTGTGTTGAGTCTTTCTTTTGGTTACATTAGCTAATGGTTTATCTATCTTGTTTATTTTTTTGAGAAACCAGCTTTTGATTTGTTGATTTTTTGTATTTTTATTCTGTACTTCATTTATTTCTGCTCTGATTTTAGTGATTTCCTGTCTTCTACTGGCTCTGGGATTAGACTATTCCTGCTTTTCAAGGTCTTGAAGTGTGTCATTAAGCTATTTATTTGATAATTTTCTCTTCTTCTGTGAGCACTCAGTGCTATGAATTTTCCTCTTAATACTGTATTTAAAATGTTCAAGAGATTTTGATATGTTGTTTCTCTACTTTCATTTTTTTCTTTATTTCTCCCCTTATTTCTTCTATAACCCATTCCTCATTCAGCAGTGTGGTGTTCAGTCTCCATGTATTTATGAATTTTCTCTGGATTTTCTTATAGTTGACTTCTAGTATCATTCCATTATGGTCTGAAAAGAGACAGGGGACGTTATGTCATTATGTCATGTTTTTTAAATATGCTAGTGCTTGCTTTATGGCCCAGGATATGGTCTATTTTGAAGAAGGTTCTGTAAGCAGCTGAAAATAATATGTATTTAGCTATAGTTGGATGGAATATTCTGTATGTGTCCAATAGGACCATTTAGTTTGTGGTGTTCCTTAGGTCTGAGGCATATTACTGTTCTTTTGTCTAGAAGATCAGTCTAGTGGTGAGAGAGGAGTATTGAAGTCCCCAATATTATTTTATTAGGGTCTATGTAATACTTTATGTCATAAAGAGATTGTTTTATAAAAGTTGTTGCATCTATGATCAGAGTATGAATGTTGATTACATTATATCCTCTAATTGGATTGTTCCTTTTACCAGTAAAAAATGACCTGATTTTCTCTTCTGATAAGTTTAGGCTTGAAATTGGTTTTGTCTGATATGAGAGTAGCTACTCATGCTTGTCTTCAAGTTCCATTAGCATGAATTGCCTTGTTCCAGTCTTCCACTTTTAGTTTGTGACTATCTTTGCCTGTAAAGTGATTTCTTACAGACAGCATTTTTCCACCTTATGATTGGGGAGTTGAGGCCATTGATATTCAGTATGACTTTTGAGAGATGAGTTTTAATTCCTAACTTTTGAGCTGTAACTTCTGTTTGAAGTGTAACTTCTGTTTGTTCTTCTTTGCTTAGTTGTTCACTGGATGGAAACAATCTTTTCTTTGGTTCTACCATTTATTTTTTCTTTCTTCTTTGTAATCGCTTTAAGTATTTTCTCTAATGTTGTTTTGGAAGACATAAATTCTTTCACCTTATGTTTGTCATGAAAGATTTTTGTTTCCCTGTCAGGTTTGATAGATATCTTTTCTGGGTAGAGAAATCTTAGCTGGAAGTTGTTTTCTTTGAGAGATTGAAGTATTTCACTCAAGGTCCTCCTGGCCTCCATGACTTGGTTTGAGAAGTCTGGAGTGCTTCTTAATGTTTTCCCTCTGAAGGTCATTTGGTCTTTTACTCTCATTGCATTTAAGATTCTCTCTGTGGCCTCTACACTGGTCAACTTGATTATTATGAGCTGCAGTGTACCTTTTAGTCTCTGATCTTGTCTAGTGGGAGTTCTTTATGTTTCCTATACCTGTGTATTGACTTTGCTTTCCATGTTTGGGAAATTCTCTGATATTATTTCTCTGAAGAAATTTCTGACTTGTTTAGTTTTGGCTTCTGGACCCTTTCCTATGTGTATTATTCTTAGGTTTGCTCTTTTAAAATTATTCAATATCTCTTGGATATCCAGCTCATGCTGTCAAATTAATTTTTCTAAATTATATATTATGCATTCATTTTTGGAGTGGTCATCTTCTAAGAGTGAGGTTCTGTTTTCCATGTGGTCTAGTCTACCATTGATGTTCTGTATTAGTGTTTTCATTTCATTTATTGTATCCTTCACTTCCTTCAGATATTCTTTTTGATTCCTGTTCAAGAGATCAGATTCTTTGTTGATTTAATCTTTCATTTCTTTCAGGATCTCTCTGAACTCTTTTCAGAAATCCTGTACCATTTCCATGATTAAACTTCTGAATTCTCCTTATGGTATTTCTGCATCTCTGAGATGGTGGGATCTGTTGTTGTGGGATTGTGGAGACTCATTGCTTCCTTGATATTCTTCTTTCTCATGATTTCGGGTTTCTTAAGTTTATATCTTTGTTTCTTTTGATAACTCTATCTCTATGGATTTTCTATGTCTAATCTCTCTCCCTTTATAGTATCTGTTGCATCCCACGCAACACAGGGTAGACCAGCCATCTTTGCCTGCTGGGGCCGAGAGAGAAGGAGAGTGTCGACAGCCGGGCCCACCACCCTGGGGAGTAGAGATGACCCCCAAAAAAACCGCACCAAGCCTGGAATCTAGTCAGAGATCAGGCACTGCAGGATCTCAGCTTTATTTGAACAAGCAATAGTATATATAGGAAGGTCAGATAAGGAGGTGAAGCTGGGGCGGGAGCCAATGGGAGCAGATCTCATCACCCCTTGCTGCAGGGGAGGGAGGTAGGCCATTTCTTGACCCACCCACCGGTTTTCCTAGGGTGGAGGGGTCATATTTGACCAAAAAAGTTCAGAGCCTGTGAGTGTCAAATGCCACATGACATGGGCTGTCCCTATAGTATCTTATTCTGGAGTTAAATATTTATCTTAAGGTATGCCTTAAAAGTGAATAGTCTCTACCATATGAGTATTAGCAACTTTCTGTTGAGTACTTATCACTCTACAATGCCAACTTTGAGATCCGTGCCTCCTATCACCTCTCTGTTTTTCTACCTGTAAAGCTCCAATACTGGGTTGCAGTTACTCAAGGACTCTGTCTCCCCATTGCAATTGATGGCATTGATGGGTTCCATGTGTTAAAGACCAGGGACCTGTCTGTTGCTTCTGTAATAGGGAGTAATCTCTGAGTTGTGGGCAGAGCAGCTTGTGCCCTGTGTGTTTTTAACTTTTATGTGCAGGGTGCTGATTTGCTCCATCTGTCAGCTGTGATTGGTTTGTCCTTAGTGTCTGGTAGTCTTTCCTGTTGGTTCATCTATCTGGTCAAGCCTCAGCAGTAGGGGTTTCAAGGCTTCAGCTGGTATATACAAAGGTAAATTGTATCATAATCAATGGTGAATGTTAGTGAGGAGGATGGGGTTAAAATGATGGGTACAAGAATAAGGTACAGTAGAAAATAGAGTCAAGTAGAATAAGAGTTTGCATTTGGTTAGGAAATATAAAATAAAGAATAAAGATAATAAAAATAAAGGAAAAATCTAGTAACCAGTGTAGAGTATTTAGATATAGTGATAGAAGATGGATGTGATACCAGGATCTGGCAGACATGTTCATTAGGAGTCAGATAAACAAAACAAAACACAATCTCTCACATATACACCCTGAAAAGGAGGAGAGGAAAAGAAAAAAAGTCTGAAAAAATAAATAAATAGATAAATGAATGAGTAAATAAATAAATAGGAGCCTTAAAATTTGCATAACCAAGAGAGCTGATTCCACTTGTGGCTTTGGACATTTTCTTGCTTTTTTTTTTTTTTTCTCCTTCTTGGTTTGATGCTTGCTTAGAAGAGATGTAAAAGCTTTCCAAAGCTATAGTTCAAGTCTGCTCACATGCTCTGTTGTTTCCTACATTGCTAAAGAGGCAGGTAGAGGCTGAGGTGCAGGGAGGACTGGGCCCTGATTGCTGACTGCTGGGAGGAGACTCTTCTAGGTTGGGGTTGGGGGTGTGGCCCAGGGCACTCACCCAGCATTCACTAGAGTCCTAGGCTCTTTCCCCTGCACTGCAAAAGAAAAAGACAGAGAGAGAGAGAGAGAGAGAGAGAGAGAGAGAGAGAGAGAACATGTAAAAGGGTAAAAAAAGAAATCTACAAATTCACAAGTACAGAGCAGCAACAAAAAAACAGAGACAGACAGAATAAAAAGGAGAAGAGAAAAAAAATTAAAAACTCTTGCACTTGAACTCTGCATCCCTCATGGATCTGTTTAAGGTCCACTTATTACAGTAGGTTCTCAAGTGTGTTCCAAGCATTCTTGCTTGCTTGTAAACCTGTAGCAGAGACATCAGTCTGTAGCCCCAGTGCTATGGTCTCCTGCCCAGTGTCTATCTGCATCGAGCACTGAGTCCCAGCACAGGGTCCATTTCAAAGCAAGTGCTAAAGTTCTGTGCTGTCCACAGATAAGGCTGAGTTGGTCTGTGGCTTCCAAATCTAGTGTTTTCCTCAGAGTTCCATGTACAGTGTGCAACCACAGTCTGCATGAATTCCCACCCACTTTTTATGGTCTCTCTTCAGTTACCCCAACTCACCTCTGCCACCGGGCACATGGTGTGATGGTGGTCGGGAAGGATGAGATCATGGATTTTGTTGTCTTTCTCTCTCCTGTCCTCATGGAATGGTGCAGTTCTGTGGTGGTGTCTTCAATGTCCTTGGAGTAAGTCTTAGGTTGCTGGATATAAGGTTTTCCTGGATTTCCTGAGTTCCCACTGGCCCACAGTGTGTGCTACTATTCTTGTGTCTCCATTTGTTTGGAGTTTAGTTGTTTCTTTTTCCTTTTTCAGCCTGTGTGTTTAAAAGCTACCCAGTGGATATTATTGAGTTGTCTGTCTTTAGTTTCCACCTCCCATGAATGTAGTCTGGGATGTGGGATACTCTTCAGTTCAGAGCTCCCTGATCTGAGTTAGAGACAGGCTCACCCAAGGGTCCTTACTCTGTCATCATCTTCCCCACAGTATCCTGAGTAAACTTTTTAAATTATACACTTTTCAGTGAAGGAAGTACAAGGAAATATAAACATCAGAAAGCATAAAAAACAATTGAAAACAAAATGTGTGAAATATGACAATTTTCAAATGGTTGTTTTATGTATTAAAGTATTTCAAATCAGATGAAAACACAAAACAAAACAGTATGTCTATTTCCAAAAGTTATTTTAGCTCATAGTTCCTCATGTGTAGGAGGGTGTAGGAGGTAACTTCTCAGTTTTGGATATCCAGCCTCCATTTCACTTTTTAGATAGAACCACAATTCCCTTCCTTAGTCTTTAGTAAATGAACTAATCTTGTACCATTAGATTCTATCCTATGGTTATAGAAGAAAAGTCTTTCACTCATTCCACTCAGAGGCAACAGTCAGTCAGTGCTGGCAAAGCTCTTTTCCTGAGGTTTCTGATTTAAGACTTCCAGAATTTCCTGATTGCAATCCCTTTTCAAGCTTTGTTCTCCAGCCTTTCCGTCAACTCTATAAACACTCGATGTTGTCATTCTATAGTTTTCTATATTTTCAAAAAGTGTATTTATTACTTAAGCTATCCAAAATAAGTTTCATTTGTATACTCCAAATACTGGTACAGAAATGAGAAGTGATAATATACACCTAGGGAATCATAGGATGTCCTATTGAAATGGTATAATTGAATTGAGAAATAATGTGGGGTGTGTGTGTGTGTGTGTGTGTGTGTGTGCGCGTGCGCGCGTGTGTGCGTGTGTGCACATGTGTGTCTGTTTGTATGATTTCAAGATGGAAACTAGGAACTTTGGTGCTTTGTGACAAAATGGCTAATTAAGTATCCACATATTATCTAGGACAATGTCATCCTAAGAGTAATTAGAGGAAGAACAAAGTTGCTGGCACTGTAAAATATTTTGAAGAGCATGAAGAATTCAAGCACAAGTATAGCAGGGTGGCTGATTTCTGTGACATTGCAAAATAATAACAAGTTTAAACCCAAATTACCACTTTAAAGAATGAACTGATGCTCATGAAAGAGTAGGAATTTAAGTGATTCTGTAATTTAGCAACACACAACCTAACTCTTTGTTTTTTGTTTGTAGCCATAAGACAATAATCACAAAGACAGGAACTTTGTCTACTTAAAAGGGGAAATAAAAAAGGAAGGAATGAGTCACACATCCTCTTCTATGAAGCACTCTCCATGATTGCCATTGCCTAAGGAAGAAGTTCTTTTCATTCTTTGGAAGTTGCCCTGCCTCCCTGGCTTCAAAAAAGCTGTTATTTCCTTGCCTGGGGAAGTGCCCTTGTAAGAGGAAGTTAATAGTTTTTCTCATGCCCATTGTCATTATACCAGTAACTAGAACCAGATTCCAGAATGCCAGAGAGTATGTGGGATTAAACTTCTATAGAGAAGAATAATAAACAAAAGAATGGCAAGAATTTGCTGATTTATACTGTCAAGTCTATCACTTTGGACTTCTGAGAGTACATAACCAAAGAAGGCAAAGTAAAATTTGGTCTTAATATGTCAAAATCTATGTATTTAATAGAAAGTATACTTACAATAGGACAACTGAAACAATATGGTTCTAAACTTTATTAGTATACCTAATGAACCTGGATCCACATTCCTTTCTAAAGGAATTTGATATGTTAGAAATCCTTTATGATTGAGGACAGAATTCAAAGATATTTTTTAAAAAGAAAAAATGAAACATTGCTTCATATTATTTTTAATTTTGTTCCTAAAAACAGTTAAAAAGACATCCTTTCTTAGAATACTGGACATATATGATTATAGGAAGTACCAATATCTACAAGAGTAGTTTTGTTGACTAATCTCCTCAATCTTAGAATGATTATGAAAAATACTATAGTAAAAACAGGCTCTATAACCCAGTGAGAATGTAAAAGACAATAAACCTGTATATATAGAGTCTCAGTAACAATACCAGAAGGAAAGTGTCTGAGATTATGAACAACAAAACCCCCAAAATTAGAAAACCTATATAAATTGGATAGATTTCTGGAAATAAATACTCTAAAACTTAACCATGAAGAAATAGAAAAATCAAAACAGACTAGTGGCAAGCAATTTAAATGAGTAAGAAAATGTCTTCCAACAAAGAAAATCCCAGGACTGATGGCTTCATTTCTGATTTCTACCAAACTCATAAAGAACTAATGCCAGTTCTTCTTAAACTATCCCCTCCTCCACAAAAAAAAAATTAAAAGAAAGTGAATGAACTCAAACTCATTCTAGGGACCAGCATTATCTTGATACCAAAACAGATGGGACACCTCGAAAGAAGAAAATTATAGACCAATAATATCTCTGATGAACATAGATGCAAAAGTCCCCTAAAATTACTTATAAATAAAATCAAATATATATTATAAAAATTATACAGTATGTTTGAGTGAGATTTATCTGAGATATACAAGGATGGTTCAATATATGCAAGCAAAGAACATAATATATCACATCAACATAATGTAAACACAAATACAAAATAATCTCCATAAAGAGAAAATAATTTGATAAAATTCAACCTTTCTTTTTGATTTTTCCTTTTTGGTACTGGGGATTGAACTCATGTGCATTCTACTTCTGAGATACACCTTCGGCTCTATTCTTTATTTTGAAAGAGGGTCTTACTAGGCTGCTGACGGCCTTGCTAAGTTGCTGAGGCTAGCCTTGAACCTATTTTCCTCCTGTTTAAACCTCCCAATTACTGGTATTATAAATGTGCACCACCATGACTGCCTTCAACAACTCTTTATGATAAAAACTCTCAACAACATAAGTATAGAAAGAATATGCCTCAATACAGGCCATACATGACAATCACAGAGCTAACAATACCCAGTGATAAAAAGTTGGAAGCAATTCCTCTAAGATATTGAACAAGATAAAGATGCCCACTCTCATCACCTTTTATTTAACATAGTACTGGAAGTCCTATGCAGAGCAATTAGAGAAAAGAAAGAAAGAAAGACAGTAAGAAAGACCTAAATTAGATGTTTGCAAACATGATCATACACACACACACACACACACACACACACACACACACACACACACACACACTCCTCTAAAGTCTCCAACAGAAAACCAGTAGAATGAATGAATGAATTCAATGAAGTTCCAGGAAATAACATCAACATACAAAAATTACTAGTGTTCATATATATCAATAATGGACTAGCTGATTTAACTTGGTAGATATATTCTTTGGTATTTTAAGCTATTATAAGTTGGATTGCTTTCTTGATTTTTTTCTCAGCTAGTTTTTTATTGATAAAGGACTAGCAATACATTGCATTAACCAAATATGAGTTTTCTTTAAAACAGAAAAATTCTGCTTCTAGATATAAGGGAATTATGTGTTCAAAAAAACATGTACAGAATACTAATTATAATACTGATCATAACAATAGCAAAAAATAAATGAATAAATGTTGAAAATGATATAAATATTCATGAAAAGGGCAAAGATAAATGATCACATATTCATATGATATAATAATATTTAGTAATTAAAAAGTGCTAACTCTACCAATATAGAAACACATTTGGTAATGATATATCTTTGTTATACCATTTTTCTTTTTTTTTAAAAAAAGGTGCATTTAAGTCAGGCACAATGGCATACACTTGTAATCTCAGTACTCGGAAGGCTAAAGAAGAAGGATCACAGGTCTGAGGCTAACATGTGGTAATTTAGTAAGACCCTGTTTTTAAAATTCAAAGAGTATATATATAAAGGAGAAAGAGTGTAGTTTAGTGGTATAACATACAGGAGTTTAATCCCTAGCACCACAAAAATGAAATAAAATAATAGGTGCTTTAGTTGTAAGAGATATCTGATGAAGTCATCAACTCTAATTTTGTGTTACTACATGTATTAAATCTTCTGAGGTCTACAGAATCCAATGCTTATAGTGGCTAATAATCAGGGAACATAAATGCAAACTTATAATGGTTATTTTGGTGGGAATAAATTTGTGTTCCTTCCAAGATAAAAGTAGAGAATAATCAGCCTAAAAGCAGACCACTGACTGCTAACCTCAAGACATGTCACCGTCATGTGTCACCACAAAAATGAACTCTTCTACAACCCCTTACTATCTCTCATGCTACTGAGAGCCATAAAATGGGTTTACATAGATACCAATGCTTCCATATCATATTACTTATTAAACACTCTATTATAATCATTTTGTTTCTATTGTTACTATTAGACTAAGTTCCATGAGGACAAGAACTTTATCTTATTTGCCATTGGATTCTTGTTCTTAAGATAATGTCTGACATGCAGAAGCTGCTTTATGATTAAATGAATTCACAGAACTGAATTAAGACTGTAGTTAATATGAAAATGTAATGCATGGTAAATATTACATTTCCAATGATCGAAGAAGGCATTTTATTTAATAATAATTAATATTATATTGTACTTTCTATTTGCCAAGCACTGTTTTAATCACTTTCTAATAGATTATCTCATTTAACACTGTCATCTCATTTAACATGATCTCATTTTTATCCTCAGAATAGTAAAGTACCTCAGCCTTTGAAGTAAATGTTATCTATAGACATATTTTAGTGGTTTATCCAATATATTGCTAAAATTTTGAATGCATTTAGATAGATGATATAATATAAATGTATAATATACTTATGTCATCCTTGGGGATAAAACTCTTAAACCATCCTTATGCCATCCATGTCTCCAGCATGCCCTTCTCATTCTCAAGAATCTAGTCAAATCAAGGGAATAATGAGAACTAATCTAGGCTGTAATATCTAGATAAATATTATCTCAGAGGACACTGGCTTTCTGTCATATATGCTAGGAATTAAGGCAAGTTAGAAAGCTGCTTTCTTGCATGCATACCAAGTTTCTTGAGATACTAGCCATACAATGGGACAAAGGAAGCTAACCTGGTGACAGCACTGTTCCTGCAACCTAGCTTATATAGCCCCTGTCTCTGAAGTAACTAATGCAAAATTGTGCATTGTGGAAAGGAAGGTGCCACCGATCCAGTCAACTGCCACTGGATGAGATATTGTGAGCAATGTATATTTTTTCTTTCTGCAATAATATAAACAGAGGTGGAGGCATTACTTGGTGAAACACCATGAGGGATGGAGGTACTTCCCCACAAGCAATTTTCAGTACATTTTATGTCTTGAATACCAGCTCTAGGTGTATTTTGGACTATCAGCAACCTATCCCACTCCCCTAGCACAACTGGGCTGTTAATACATCTTGCCTATAAAATTTCACTTGCCGGATTCAGTATTTTTTACCACATGCCTTGTACTTTAAGACATTTAAATTAGTCACTTATATCATAAGTAAATGCCACCATTACTTCTTTTTGCTCATACGGTAATACTATAATTTTACAGCCTTCTTCAGATGTATGAATACTTACATAGTATCACTCAGTGTATTAGAAGAAGACTTACCTAATTTTCTGTGTATCTAAGGGAGTCATAGTTTAAATAAATATGATACATTTGCCCTTGACATTTCAAATTAAATCCCAACTTATCCATTCACATTCATAACATTATACTGCCTGCCAAAACTTCCTATGAAATATCCATAAAGGGAAAAAAATACCAAATTATCTCCTATGTTGAAAAAAAAGTTTATTAAGCAATCTGAGTCAACGGGTAGATTTAATGATTTAAAAAATATCAAGCCTGGCGTGGTGGCGTACGCTTGTAATCCCAACATTCGGGAGGCTGAAACCAGAGGATCCGGGTTCGTGGCCAGCCTCAGCTACCTAGTGAGGCACTCTGCAACTTAGTGAGACTCGGTTTCAAAAAAATAAAGCATAAAAAATAGGGCTGGGGGTATAGCTTGGAGGTAGAATGCCCCTGAGTTCAATCCCCAGTACCGCAAAAAAAAAAAAAAAAAAAAAAAAATCAAAGGTCATATTCTAAAATTTGGGTAAAATATAAGTACCAAGTGAATGTATAAAAAATAAGATCCTGAAAAATAGCATATATTTAAAGTAAATATTATACTTGTTTTTCTCAGAACCTCATGGGTTGATATGCCACAAAAATCCTGATACGTTTTATTTATAACAAATTACATATGTTGGTTAATACATATTTATTAATTGGTTTGAAGAAGTTTCATAATCATGTGGTAAAAATGTCTTCCATTCTCTTCAGGGACATAATATTGAACATAGTTAAAAATGATTCTAAAGGAAATGAGGTGTGTATTATCAGAGTCTTTGAGATGAGAACAGGTTATGTTTGGGTGTGTGTGGTACTGGAGATTGAACCTCAAAGTGTTCTACCTCTGAAATATTCCCCAGCCCTTCTTATTTTTGTTTTGAAAAGGGGTCTTTATGGGTTGCTGAGAGTCTTACTACTTTCTGAGGCTGTCCTCAAACCTGTTATCCTCCTGTCTCTATCTCACAAGTAGGAAAGGGTGATCTTTGCTTCCATTTTTTTAAAGATCAAAACTCAAACTTTGATACCTGTCTCACTTCAATTCGTTATTATGCAGTATATTCATAAAGTCTGAAAGCTGACATTCCAGCCCAGACTTTAGAAACCTTAGGCCCAACAGCTGCATAGCATGTTTTATCCAGGGTTAGAAAAATTGTTTCCCATAACACATTTTGTATACTGTGAAGATTTTAGAATCAGAATTGGTGTTGCCTCATTAAGATCTATGGAAAAATCTAAAAAAGTATAAATTAGTCCAATAGGCCTTTCCCTGGAATGAACACTTAAATTAGCACACAAATTTGATTTGTGTTTGCTCAATTTCCTATTCTTATACCAAACACACTGTCTCCATGGAACCAGATAAAATAACCCCTGTGGAATTTAAATGGTTCAAACAAATGGAGATGCCATTTATATGCGTGATGTCAAACTTTGCTTCACATTTATAAATGCTATAAATGATATTATAGTTAACAAAAGAACTAAAAGCAACATCTACTAGCTGGTTTTGACATTTGGCATCCCTGATAATCATTTGCACTGTCTTCTACTTATTAGGAAGTTGGTAAGTGTAGAAACTTTTAGACAGTATGTCTATTTTATTAACATATACTAGAAATAGTGCAAATTATGAAGGAATCCATTTTCCTAGATGCTCAAATCTTATTTATTTCAAAGGATTACATCCCCAAAGGAGGATTTCACTACCAATCTCACCATCATGTTTGGGAGTGGGGAGCAAGAGAGATATATACGGAGGAAGATGCACTAAGTGCTGTGTCTTACTATGATGGATAATTGCATTGCACCAAGAAAAATATTTTTTAAAAGGCCTGACTAATGTGCCCTCTACATGAATCCTTATTTCTGTTTGTTCTGCTATAATACCATTGAAGACTTTTATCAACTCCTTCACAAAATTGCAAAAATCCTTATTATTTTTATTCTTCATCCCATCAATTTCTACTCCAATAAAACTTGTTATAATCATTTTACTCTGCATTTTTTGTCAATATCAATTAATTGCAAAACATTTTAGTGGCTTTTTGATGTACAAGGAAAAATCCTTTAAATTCTTTATAGATCAGTCCTCCAAAGTCAAATACATTTGCTCCTCTGTATCACAGATTTTGCATCCATGAATTTATCTAAGCTTGGATCACAGATATGTGAGAAAAAAATTGTATCTGTACTGAACATATATAAATGTTTCTCATGTAATTTTTCCCTAAAGGATGTAATATAACAGCTATTTACACATTTATGATGTAATAGGTGTTATAAATAATCTAGAGATAATTTATAGTATAACAAGGAGAGGTATATAGGTTATATGGAAATACTATACTATTTTATATGAGACATGAGCATGTGCAGATTGTGGTATCTACTGGGGAATGAGAGATGGTCCTGGAAACAATCTACTGACATAATTCAATCATTTCTAGTAATTTCTTTTACTCACTTAAAAAATGGGCATTCAGCATCCAATTATTTTTGTCAGTTCCTTTTCATTAACCTAAAATAATTGCTTTTCCTCTTTACCTACTTGAGGCCTACCTTTTAAGAATCAGCTTAAATGTATTTATTTCAGTAAAACTTCCCCTAGAGTATAATTAGATTCCTTCAGGTGATAGAGATCAATTACAGGCTCTTACTAAGATTTTTTAAATGATATCTTAATTCTATTATCTTCTTGAAATTTTAAATTTTGCAATTTCAGTTTCAAAGTGTGTGTGTGTGTGCATGTGCGTTGATTTTTCTAACACTTTGAGGCAGGATTTTCATAGTTTTTGTGTCCTGTGTAGCCATGAATACATACACTATCTATACTTCTCACAACCTGACTTAGTTAAAAATAAAATGTTCTGCCCTTATGGCTTAAAAGATTGTATTAAAAGTAAAGCATAGATCCTCCCCCTACCATCACAATCTTGATAACACAAATCTGAAACTATATGCATCAGAGATTATTTTTAATTTTTATTATGAAAAACTTCAAGCACGTATAAGTGTATATAGAGTATAGTAATGAATCCTCATTGACTCCTTACCCAGTTTCAACAATTATCAACTCATAATCTTGTGCCATTTTCAACATAACCAAATCTTTCCTTCTTATATTGTTTAAAACTAAATCCAATATAGCATATCAACATCAGAAATATTTATAAAAGGCATTACCAGTCAGATATGTAGGCAATTACTAAGTGGTTTATCTGAATATTATTAAAACCAAGAAGGAAGGCTGCATGAAGGTAAAGTAAATCACGGTTTTATAGGCCAAAATAGTGGCACACACAACTATACAAGATACTATTTCTCAAAACAAACATTCTAATTGTATCTGTTTAAGTATCTATATGTCTACTCTCATGAATGGTTGAATAACTGTCTTTCTCCTAGATCACAGCTCGTTGAGTTAAGTGCATCTTTATCCCAGAAGTTAAAACATCATCATTTAAAATGATCACTATTTCTTAAACCATTCGTCTTTATTCTTTCTCATCTCTGTTTTCTGCAAAATGCATTACAGAGTCTCTAAATAGCAATGATTTATACTAGTCGTGCTAGTAGGCAGGAACTCGGGCTAAGGAGCTGGTCAAATGCAATTAGCCTGAGAACTTCAGGCTTCATATTTGTTGAAGTACTGAATCTACAACAAAGAAAGATGCATAGTCTCATAGGAATGAAATCCACAGATTTCCATCACAACCACAGGCATCATCTGAAATCACTTACTGATATAATTGCATTTCTCATGCTATTTTGGATATCTATACCAAGAACTGTATTTTATTATGTATATATTGAGATACAAATCAGAATATATGGACTACAGATTTGAAAACATGTTTTTGTAAGAGAATTTTAGGGCAAGAAAGTAAACTTTGAGATTTGTTAGAAAAGGTAACTAAATTAAGGAAAGGAAAATTCATTTTATGCAAATCAAGGCAGGTATCTATACATTTTCTTGGGGTCTGAGTAATTATTTTGCTCTTTCTTTCAAGTCAAGGAATATTTTACAAACAATGATTTTCATAAATTCCCTTATTTGCCACTAATATCTTACTTTTAGTTAAATTCCATATGTTTTTTTCATGCATGTGTACAGTTTTGGTATGCAAAATGATACCATTCCAAGAAAAATATTCTAAGATTTAAAAGACAGATTAATTAATAATGTAGTTTTTACTTGTTTAAGATAAATGCTATGGTGATAAGAAATATAAGAAATGTGCATTGGGTTTTGGGCAACCTCATTCAAATCCGATTCTCCCTCGAACTGTATGACCCTGGACAAGTTATTTAAATCTCTGAGCCTCAGTTTCTATTTGCATTAAATAGTCTTCAAACTCATTTGGGTATCAGGGCCCATGAAAGATATCATATTCATATATTATATTATATATAATATATATTATTATATGTAATAATATATATTACTTATTTCCATTATGTAGTGAGAACAATTTTACTTCCAGAAAAAAATTGTTTTGCACTATGGATGCAAGTTTGCTATCTTAATAATAGCATTAAAAACATGTCTCAAGCCGGGCGTGGTGGCGCACACTTGTAATCCCAGCATTTGGGAGGCTGAGACCGGAGGATCCGGGTTCGTGGCCAGCCTCAGCTACCTAGTGAGGCACGCTGCAACTTAGTGAGACTCGGTTTCAAAATAAAGAATGAAAAATAGGGCTGGGGGTATAGTTCGGAGGTAGAATGCCCCTGAGTTCAACCCCCAGAACTGAAAAAAAAAGTCTCAAAAAATTACGTTAATAAATTTTCTTCTGTTTACTTAGAACTTGGACATTTCATTTTGTTACAGCTCAAAAATAAGAGCAGTATGTGCCTTTTTACTACAACCTAATAGTTTTCTCTATATCACAAAGCTAACTGGCAGTCAAGATCAAACATTCTTTGAGACTCTGTGGGTCTGACTGTTCTTTTCACAGTAAATTCCACAATAACATTATTAGTGATTCCAACAAAGATCTATTGTCAGTGCGCCACACATTGTACTATAGGTGAAAATATCAATATCAATATGATGCCCTGAGGAGGTCACAGTATGAAAAGAGGAAAAAATGGTACATAAAATGAGGGAAACATAGCATGTTCTAGGTGGAAAAAGTGAGCTCTTGCTAAATATTGAGTAGGGCATGATTAGAAGAGAGCACTTACTAGAAAAGACCAGTCTTGGGAAGGTGTAAGTAATTCCCAGTGGATAGTAAGGTGAGTTTAGGGAATAAGAAGCAAGTTGGGAAAGGAAGATAGAAAGATGATGAGTTCCATTTGGAAATGTTGCTGGAGGCAACTACAATTAAAAATATGGGGCCAGGGCTTGAGCTACACTGATATAAAGGTTAAGGGGTTAATATATTTTAGATTGTAGTTGGAGTCGCTAAAGACCACTCATTCAGCTGCTGTGAATATGTAAAAAAGGAAAAAGGTCCTAAGGCATAGTCCTGAAAAAAACAATACTTAAGGAATGGCATGAGAAAATGGAATCACAAGGAGATTAAGAAAGAAGGAAGAGGGGAGAGATCACCTAACAGAGATCTTCGTGTACCAAAGGAGGAGTTTGTCATAAAGGAGGTAATAGTAAAGATTAGATGTCTCAAAGAAGTCAAATAAGTTGAGAAACAAGAAATACCCACTTGGCTTTGGAATTAGGAAACCTAGGGCTTTGCTGGGGGCCTGGGCGACTCATCCCCCACCTTCAACAATAATCCAGGCATAGTCAATCTCCCTACACCTATACTTCCACTCAACTTTCCACTCAATGAATTATCTAGAAGAAAATCCCTGATATCACATTAATACCAGAAATATATATTACAAAAAAAATGTACTCTGCCAGACTCTGTGCAGGATGCACATGTGTGAAGTGTACCAATGACAGGAGTTACAGTGTGAGTGGACACCAAGGAGCTGTTCTCTGTGAGAGCAGAGCCTCTTTATAAAGAAAGGCCCAGGACAGAAGAGAGAGGGAGAAGCAAGGATGAACACAGAGTCCAAGATGAGAGGCAACCTTTGGAATTGCCCTTTACAACATTTTAACTCAGGAAATATAGGAAACTGTGGATCCACTGGAAGGAGACTGTGGAAAGAGAGTCAGTGAGAGAGTTAGAGGGGTTGATGCTGATTCTGTGTGAAGTGAGAGAGAACCAGCTCAAATGGAACAATGGAACTGCCCAGGAGCAGAAATAAAAGCTCTGTTCTTCTGAGAGTGGAGAAAAGAAGTGACAGTCGAGGCCACAGTGATTTTGTTTGAGCCTTGAGAGGCCCAAATGAAGACATTCATCTCTGATAGCCTTGATTTTCACCAACATGAAGCATAAATCCACGTTTTAAGAGAGACAGAGATAGGGGAGCTAAAGGGCTTGAAAGTTTTAGAATATTTCCTATGGGGAAATGGAATAAGGCTCCACGCAGTGACAAGTAAAGGGGTTGCTTAGAGTGGCTGAGGGCTCATCTGAGGGCTGCCACAGAACACTAATAAACAGAGGCACTCAGTACAACTAACATTTTCCTCAGCCTAGTCTGTTTGGTATGCTCTTCTGCATGACTGATATACCATCCTAGGTTGGCTGGTCTGCAGACAGTAAGTACTTTCCTCATTAGAGAAATCACTGTTCTTGATGTTTTTTTTTTTCTTTTTTTTCTTGCTTGGGTGCTACTCTCAGTTAGCAGAGGTCAAGTCTCTTCCCTAGACTGCAGAGGTGACATGGGACACAGAACAATGGTGACCAAGAAGGGGGTCTACTAGCCAGATATATCCTGCAAATGTTTTCGTTCATCCACACAGTGTTTTAAAGTTGGGGAAATTGAACACAAACCTCTTGAGTTTCCTCTTTTGTTATAAAAGCTCAGAAATTTCTTAGTTTATGTAAGAAATTGCAAACAGAAGCATGTGCACCGAAGAGTGAGCACATTCCTGTGTTCACTGCAAATTTATCACATCTTTCCTTAGTGTTTTAAACCAGTTATTTATACTCCCTTTTATACAAAGGGATTGATATGTATAAAAATATTATTCAGCTAATGTCACACTTTCACTTTTCACACAAAGTACTTACAAGACCATAGAGGTAATCTTCAAAAGGAGAATTTCAGGTAGTTTACTGATAAGCAGATGAAGACAATTTGAGAGCTAAAAGGAATGTCCAGGCTTCTCTTCCACTTGTTGATAAAACTACACATCACTACTCAGCAGATGAATGCCAAGTTGCAGTCAAACTTGTAATTTGCGTTCAATGTATGAAATTGTTCCTGGACTATTGCAATAGTTTCTCAATTGAGCCATATGCAGCAGCACATGCATGTAATCCCAATACTTGAGAGGCTAACACAGGAGGATTGCAGGTTTGAGGCCAGCCCCAGCACCTTAGCAAGACATTCAGCAACTTGGGGAGACCCTGTTCCAAAATTTAAAAATTTTAAAGGACCAGAAGTATAGCTTAGAGATAGAATGCCCCTCGGTTGGATCCCTAGTGCCAAGAAAAAAAGTCTCTCAATTGAGATCCTCAGGCCCTCCTCTTACAATTAATTTTTCCTCCCCATAGCAACACTGTTCACATATGGTATCTTACAAATGTGGAGAGCACAGCCCAAAGATGTCAAATAATTTATTCAATGATATAGCTGTTGGGTCTGGGACCAGAATGTAGGTCTTTCTACTTCTTCCAGTACTCTTCCTGTTCGGTCTTGTTGTTGTTGTTGTTTTAATGCTTCCTAGTTTCTAACAATTGAAAACATCATTTTCTTCTAAACTTGTTTGCAAAAATCAAATGTTCCTTGTATTTCATCATACAGGAATTTAACCCTCATTGCTGTGTTCCCCATACTCAAACACATCAGAAAGACTCCAATAGAGACAGGAACAGAATGCAGGGCAGTAAAAAGTAACAATGATGTGCTGAATAAAGACCAAGAGCTGGAAGAGAATTGGAGTTCCAGTTCACCTTCCTTGATGTTAAGATCCAGAAATATAGCATTGAATTCAAAAAAGTTAACAGATGGTTAATATCAGAGCTGGACCAGATTGCTGATGGATATTCTTCTGGAGCACCACCTCTAAGCCAGGCCAGAACTGAACCCTTTGGACAAAATATGAACTAGGCAGCATCCTTACCCACCAGGAGTTCACCATTTAGAGGAAAGGAAAATAGATACATTAATAATAACTCTAAATTGTAGTATGTGCTTGTAGATCTCTGGAGAAAGGATTAATTAAGAGTACTTTGGAATGTCAGGGGACATTTTACAGGACAATTGATTGTTAAGTAGAAACACAAAGAAAAGGAAAAAAAAAATTGTGAGGCAGAGAAAAGAGAAAATCATTGTGGTCAAAGGTTAACTCACAAAGTCGACTCAAGTTCTGAAGCAGCATGGTGTGTCCCGTGATCACTGTGTGCAGGAAGTCTATTCATTCAGATATTTTTATATTCAACCAACATTTGAAGAAAGCCTACTATGTGCTGAGCTATGGAATTTCAAGCATAAGTAGTAAAAATATTTCTAGTTCTCAAATCTCAGGGAGTTCATAGTCTGTGAAAGTCAAATGAGGAAACATCTAGACTAAGTGCTAAGAGATATGTCTATTCCAGGGCTGAAAGTCTAAAGAGATAATTTCCATATGGAGGGGAAAGGTTGGTAGGGAAAGACTTAGAGGTGAAACCACACTTGGTTTGATTCCTCAACAATGGATACTGTTTAGCAGGAATGTAGGGAATTGAGGAGAGGCATGAAAATTTAACATAAAAATCTTGCTGGTGTTGCAAAAGCTACCTAACTTGATAAGAAAGCAGTGTGGGTTAGCAGCTCCTAACTGACTCCTCAGGGCATATGGATACGCATCAATTAGATTTTCCCTGAAGAGAAATACATAATTTAAATCTATAAACCTCAAGCAAAGCCAGTTGTCTCCAATAGCACTAAATGACCCCAGATCACATGAGGTGGCAAATTCCTTTTAAAACACTTTCCAGATGAATGAATCACAAAATAAAATGGCCCTGGTTATAGAAAATAAATAGAAATCATTGTCTATTTTGTTCTTCTACTTTACACATCAGGAAGCTCAAACAAGCAGTACAGTTTCCTAAACCACACAAGCCTCACCACAGACCAGTCAGTTTTGTGCTTATATTCAAACACTTGAGGCCAGGACTTTGCCTTCATCTCTTTGGGTGGCAACTGAGAAATGGTTCATGGAAAATAAGAGCAGATGCAGAAAGAAACAAAATCATGACCCTTACCTTTGCAAGTTGGATCTTCCTCAAACCTTTGATTTTCACATGAGGAAGAGGTTAGTCATGGAGCAACTAGGACAATGATAAGCATATTTTTTTCAAATGCAAGCAGGTTGATGACTGGGTCTGTAGGCAGGGATCAGCCAGCTTTGGGTGGGAAGTAATTGAGTACAACAAAGATTCATCAGCCAGGTGATAACCACCTGACAGTAGGGTCTAACCAATCCTAGATATCTCCAAATTTGCCTTTAAATAATCCGAATGATTTGTCCTATACCATGCATGTCTGAAAACATCCTGAGTCAGGCTGCCCACTAATCAATTCCCTGGGGTGTAAAGCATTTCTGAACAGACCATCACAGAGGAAGACAGAGTACCAGAAATATATACGGCAAAACAAATGAAGATGAACTGAAGCAATAAACATTGTTTCATGTGTGTGTGGTACTGGGGATTGAACCCATGGGAATTCTACCTCTGAACTACACCCCTAGCCCTATTTTATTTTATATTTTGAAGAAGGGTCTCTCTAAGTTATGGAGGGCCTTGCTGAATTGCTGAGTCTGGCCTTGAACCTGTGAGCTTCTTGTCTCAGCCTCCCAAGTACTGGGATTAAAGACATGCCTACTATACCTAGCTCAGCAGTAAACATTTGAAGCTCATCTCATTACACTTATCAACGAGTCATTAACACTAGAAATTCCTCAGAAGCCTTCTGAAGAAGGCAACAGAGCACCCTGTCACAACAGCACAGCCACCATGGCTTTGAGAGTTGGGACCCGAAAGAATGGACATCATGTGCTCAAAAAATTGTTTTGAAAGAGGCAAGTTCAAGCAGGGCATGGTGGCGCACACTTGTAATCCCAGTACTTGGGAGGCTGAGAGCGGAGGATCTGGATTCATGGCCAGCCTCAGCTACTTAGTGAGGCCCTCCACAAGTTAGTGAGACCCTGTTTCAAACTAAAGAATAAAAAATAGGACTGGAGACATAGCCTGGAGGTAGAATACCCCTGGGTTCAATGCCCAGTATAGCAAAAAAAAAAAAAGAGATAAGTTCAGTGAATGAGCTGGACTCATCCTCTGCGATTACATTTTGAAGGGAAAGGAATGAGATTGTCATTGTCTCATTAAAATGACAAATCTCAAGCCATCTCACTCACTCTGGGTTTTTCCCCCATTAGCTTTTTGTAAGCAGTTTGTATTTTCGGTTCTGAGGACTGTAAAATCACCCAAGTGACTGTTTTTTTGAATTGTGTTAGAGGGTGAGTTATAAAGTGACTGATAGTTTTTCTGTGGCATGGGAAGTCACAAATACAAAAATCTCATCATTAGTCCCAAAGTTATGCCCTTTGGACCTTAAATAACTAAATTTGTTTAAGCCAAATAAATTATTTTAAGCTCTTTAGGACCTTTGCCTCACATAATTTCTTTACGACAGTTGATTTAAAGTAACTAAAGATTGTTTCTAGAAGACTGAGCAGAAATATATTTAACATATGATATCTTAAAGACAGAGGGAGAATGGATTTTGAGAAGAAGAAAATGTGAATTGTAATTAACTGGGAATGGTTTTCATTTCTCTATAATGAATTAGCATCCTCACATAACAGATTATTGGCATTCATTTGCTCAGTGATAAAAGATTTCCAGGCCCCAAAGTTAAAACTCACATGGGAAGTCATATATTCTCATATGAATAATTACTCAGTGGTCAAGAAAAGACAGTATGGGTCCACAAGTGGCTAACAGATTGAATCAGAATCAAGGTTTTCAAGAGACTCTTTTCTGACTTCCCAGCAGAACACATTTCCATTCTTCATTCATTATTTTCTTGATTCTTTCAACAAGTTTTGAATGAATAAGGAACAAAACAGGGAGAATTCCTTTCCTTATATTCTGAGTAGAGATAGATAACCAACAAAATATACAGTATGTTATATGCTATGTAGATTATATTAATAAATGCTAAGGAGAATAATGAGGCAGATACTAAGACTAGGAAATGTGGGGGAAGGTTGCAGTCTGGATCAGGAGAGCAGGAAATGCCCTGTTGAGAAAGCAGCATTTGAATCAATATCTAAAAGAGGTAAGAGAGTGAGTTTGGTGAATAGCTGGGAATTCCATGAAAGGGAACAGGAGAGGCCTAAGGCCCTGATGGTGAGTATGTGCTGTATTCAGTATCACCCAGTAGGGAGGTCTGGTGTGAAAAGAGGTCAGGCCATGGAAAAGGAAATCAGACAGCTCTCTGGGAGGCAAATAATTGAGTGTTTTTACATTAACAGGACTTCTTTTTTCACTGTAGTTTTGTTGGAAAGCTATTGAAGGTTTGCAAATGAAATAGCAATATGATATGACTTGTGTTCTATAACAGCATGTTTTCAAAAAGACTGTTGGCTATGCCATGAGTCATTACAACATTCACTTCAAAACAATATTTCCATTTTAGAAATATTCAGAGTAGATCTAACTGGAACTTCAAATTTCTCACTTTTCAATGATAAAGTTAAAGCCCAGTAATGGTAAATGGCTTTCCCAGGATGAAGCCAGGAATTGGTGGTTGAATCAAAATTTTTCAATTTGGAGTAGACTAGACATGAAAGGGTTAAATTCTGCAGTTTGACACAGCAGGGTAATACACTGATTTATTTGAGAAGAGACCATGTGCCAAGGGCTAACAAATGATATCTAATCACAACTTGTGTTTCTATTAGATATGTTAATTTTATGTAGTCATAGCCACTATCTTCAGTCATAATTTATTATCTCAAGGATAATGATGTAATTTAGCCTTTGCCTACTCCGGATACTCTTATCACTTTTGGCAAAACTGAGGACATAGAAGTATGTTTACCATGGGATGGGAAGGACTAACTTAGACATGACTTTAGATTTGAAAGAAAGCCCTTGGCTAAACAGAAAAAAAAATCTTCCATAGGACTCAGAACCTCTCTTAAAGATAATTTTTAGTGAGATGACTTTAAAATCAAGGGTTTTACCATGTAAAACATGACAATCTTTATGTTATTAATAGGCTTATTCATTTGAGAAAAACTTATAGTTCTTCCAAAGTGTGGAGTTCCCTTGAAAAATGGTTTGGTTGACCTCTACTACAAAGAGCTACATGTTCTTCAAAGATGAAATCTTTCTCATAGAAACAGTTGCATCCTGTTGACTAAGTTCTAGCCATATAAGTCAAAACTTAATTTGGGCAGATTTTTGTGGGATAAGAATCTGATTTTCTTTTATTATATCAAAACAATGTATAGTTTTAAAACTTAAAATACTCAAGGGACAAACAATAAAAATAAATTAAAAAAAAACATTTAAAGCTCAGAGAAATTCTGAGTTAAACAAGGACAGTCAAAGCTGTAGGGATTTGTCAGTCTTTTGGATATTGCCACCATAACCACATCAAAGCTTGCAGTAAAGAGGGCAAATAAATCAAAACATGAAGGAGATAATTAAGCATCCACCACATGTTCTTCTTTTTTCTTGATTAAAAGAAAGAGAGAGAGAATGAGAGAGATAGCTATTCACTTTGCAGGTTTTATCAATAAGATTAAGTTATCAAAGCAAAGCCCATTAGAAGTAGAACTGATACAACTCAACTAGTAGAAAGGAAGACAGAATGGATTATACAAAAAAAGAGACTAGAAACAAGAGGCCCCCTGGAGTCTGCTGTCATCTAGATATGAAGAAAGGGGGGTGTATGTGAAAGGATTGATTCCAAAGTAAGTAATCATGACTACTGTATAAAGAATGGCCTCCAGAGGGATTTCACATGAAAATCTGACAAAACACAGCAATTAATTAAATCAATAGTGGAATAAATTAAAGATGAGTTTTGTATTTCAAGTCCAGAATGTTAGAGTGGATCAACTGACAGATGTACACAGTTGGAAAAGAATTTGATTGAGAAAGAAAGAGTATAATTGAGCTGATATTCATTGACTACTTCCTACATACTAAGCATTATGCATTCATAACCTCATTTAATCTTCTCAATAACCCTTTTTATTCACTGATTTACTTGTGTATTTGCTCACTGACAAATATTTATGCAGTACTTAATGCGAACCAGGCATTGTCCTATGCACACATTACCTCTGTCTTTACACATGAAGAAACAGAAGGTCAGAGAGGTAAAGCAAATTCTCCAAAGTATCATAGCTAGCAAGTGGCAGATCTAGGATCTATATCTGGGTCTAATGAATAATTGCTATATTAAAGTGATATAAATTTTAATTTGAGATTTATTGAACTCAAGATGACAACGAACAAAAGAGGTAAAGTAAAGAAAACTCTAGTTGTGAAGACAGCATTAATTGCATAAGGAAGGAATCAAGACAGTAGAAGTGTGTGTGAGGAATAAGAAGAGAAACAGCCTCCTCAGTAAAGGGAATTGGCCTCCTTCTGAGCTTGTGAAACCAGATGAGCTGCTGCTGGGGTTTCTGGTTTCCACAACAAGAATATCTTAGAGGTAAGAGGCCCCATACCACTTCTGAAATTCAGACACCCATCAACTGACAATCCCCATGAGGTTAAAGATATTAAAGGCACATTAAGTTAATTGATTGAACAAACTAGATAATCTCAGATTATTTTTTTAATTAGCACTGTTTTGATTTCAACTCTATCCCCTCCAAAAAGATAGGTTGATGTCCTCACCCTCAGTACCTCAAAGTGTGGTCTTGTTTAAAAATAGGTTCATTTCAGATGTAATGTGTTAAGATGAGATCATACTGAAGTAGGTGGGCTCTCTATCCAATATTACCAGTTTCCTTAGAAAAAAGAAGAACCACAGAGACACACGTGGAGAACACCACATGATGACAGAGGCAAAGACTGGAGTGATGCATCTGAAACAAAGAATGTCACCAATTGTTGATGACTCCAGAAGCTAAGAGAAAATGTGTGAACAGACTGTCCTGGGGAGCATCCAGAAATAACCAGACCCATTGATGTCTTAATTTGGTCTCGTATCCTCTAGAATAAAAAGATACACTTCTATTGTATTAAGCCACCCACTTTGTGACAATTACAATAGGCCTGGTATATTAAAGCATGTGCATATCAAACCAAACATTTAAATCGTGCTCATGATGTCTCAGGAATTCCTTAATTTTTCTTTTGTATACTTTTATTGGTGCATTAATTATACATTACACTGAGGGATAGAGTGATAGGAACATACATGTACACAACACTTGGTGAGTTTCCCTTCAGGTCCCACCTTATTCCCTGCCCTTCCCTGCACCTGTCATTGATATTGGTATTGATAATTCCACACATGTATATAGCATTATTTAAACTATTATCTTCATTTTGTCTCTATCCCCCCTCATCCTTCCCTTTAGCCCCTCCATGGCTCCACTGGAGTCCCTACTCCTTTACCTGAAGTCTCTTTTGTTACCTAATTTCTTTGTAGCTTCCACATATGGGAGAAAACAGACAACTATTCACTTTCTGAGACTGACTAATCTCTCCTAGAATAATATTCTCAAGTTCCATTCATTTTTCTGAAAATTACATAATTTTGTTCCTCTTTATGGCTGAGTAAAATCCCCTTGTGTGTATATGCCACAGTTTTATGATACATTCATCTGTTGATAGACACATAGACTGGTTCCATAATTTGGCTAGTGTGAACTGTTCTGCTATAAACATAGATATGAATGTATAACTATAATTGTCTGGCTTCAGTTTCTTTGAAAAGATGCCCAGAAGTGGTATAGCTGGGTCATATGGTGGTTCCATTCTGAGTTTTCTGAGAAACCTTTACACTAATCTTCATAACAGTTAGTTTGCACTCCTACCAATAGTGTATAAGAGTTCCTGTCTCCCACATCCTTGCCAGAATTTATTATTGTTTGTGGTCTTGATGACTGCCATTCCAACTGGATTTTGATGGAATTTCAGTGTAATTTTGATTTGCCTCTCTGTGGTTGCTAATGATCTTGAACTTTTTTTTCATATATTTTATTGGCCATTCTTATTTCTTCTTTTGAGAAATATCTATTCAGCTCATTTGAACATTTCTGATTGGATTATTTTTTAGAATTTTTTAAATCTCTTTGTTCTAGATATTAGTTCTTTGTAAGAGGTGTAGCTGGCAAGGATATCTTCCCACTTTGCAGGCTCTCTCTTTAGACTATTGATGGTTTCTTTTGCTGTACAGAAGCTTTTTAATTTAATGTTATCCCACTTATTAATACTTATTTTAATTTTTTGAGTTGTTGGTGTCTTATTGAAAAAGTTTTTACCAGTATCAGTATGTTGGGATATAGGTCCTATGCCCTCTTCTAGTAATTGTAAAGTTTCTGGTCTAATTTCTAGGTCTTTTATTCATCTTGAATTGACACTTGTGCAGGGTGAGGGGTTTGGATTTCATTCTATTATTCTACAAATGGATGACCAGTTTTCTCAATATCATTTGTTGAAAAGGCTGTCTCCAGGGTATGGTTTTGGTACTTTTGCCAAAAAATCAACTGGCTATAAATATGAGGATTTGTTTTTGTGATATTTGTTCTATTCCATTGACCTATGCATCTGTTTTTATACCAATATATCATGCTGTTTTCATTATTATAGCTCTGCAGTATAATTTAAAATCAGGTATTGTGATTCCTCAAGCATGGTTCTTATTATTGAGAATTGCTTTGGCTATTCTGAATCTTTTGTTTTTCATTTAAATTTTAGGCCTGATTTCTCTATATCTGTGAAGAATTACATTGGTATTTTAACAGGAATTGCACTGAATCTGTATGTGACTTTTGGCAGAATAGCTATTTTGATGATATTTATTGTGCCTATCCAAGATCTTCAATTTCTGTCTTTAGTGATTTATGATTTTCATAGTAGAGGTCTTTTACCTCCTTGGTTAAATTTATTTTTAGGTATTTCTTTTTTTAGGCTATTGTGAATGGAATTATTTTTTGGATTTCTCTTTGAATGGATTCATGATTGGTGTATAGAAATGCTAATGATTTTTGTAGATCCAGAATAATCACACACAAACATGGAAATTGAGTAATATAATCTTAAATGAAGACTAGATCATAGAATAAGTAAGGGGAGGAATTAAGGAATTCCTAAAATAAAATAAAAATAGAGACACAACTTACCAAAATCTTTGAGATACTTTCAAGGTGGTGTTAAGAAGAATAGTTATAGTATTGAGCACTCACAAGAAAATCAGAAAGACTCTAAATAACAACCTAATGGTGGACCTCAGGGCCCCTAAAAAAAAAGAAAAAGGAATAAACTATCCCCAAAGCCAGCCAAAAGCAGGAAATAAAATCAGAATGAAAATTAATAAAATAGAAAGCAAAAAAAAAAAAAAAATCAATCCAAGCCGGGCGTGGTGGCGCATGCCTGTAATCCCAGCATTTGGGAGGCTGAGACTGGAGGATCTGGGTTCGTGGCCAGCCTCAGCTACCTAGTGAGGCACTCTGCAACTTAGTGAGACCCTGTTTCAAAATAAAGAATAAAAAATAGGGCTACATGTGTAGCTCAGAGGTAGAATGCCCCTGAGTTCAATCCCCAGCACTGAAAAAAAAATCAATTCAAAAGATCAATTTTAAAAAAAGCTGATTTCTTGAAAAGATAAATAAGACTGATAAACCCAACCAAAAGAAGAAGAGAATTGACCCAAATTTCTAGGGTAAGAGATAAAAAAGGAAATGTCACCACAGATAGTGTGGAAATCCAGAAAAACATTTGAAACAATTTCAATAACTTATACTCTAGTAAACTGGAAAACCTAGAAGAAATAGAAAAATTTCTAGATGTATGCATCATGCCAAAATTGAGCCAAGAGGATAGAGAGAGCTTAAACAGACCAATAGCAAGCAAAGAGATTTAAACAGGAATGAAATTCTTCCACCAAAGAATTCCCAGTTAAATTCTACAAGACCTTTTTAGAAGAACTAAGCCCAGTGCTTCTCAAATTATTTTATGAAATAGAGTTTCTACCAATGTCATTCTACAAAGCCAGCATCACCTTAAACCTGAAACTAATTAAGGATACCTTGAGAAAAGGAAATTACAGACCAATATAATTGGTGAACATAGATGCAAAAATTCCCAATAAAAAACTAGCAATTCCCATTAAAAACCACATCAAAAAAATATTACATCATGACCAATTTGTCTTTATGCCAGGAATGCAAGGTTGGTTCAACATACACAAATCAATAAATATAATCTATCACAAACATAGAGTTAAAGACAAAAATCACATGATTATCTCAATAGGTGCAGACAATTCCAACACCATTTTATAATAATAATACTAAAGAAATTCACGATAAAAGGGACCTACCTCAATCAACATCATCAAGACTATATATGATAAATCCAAGGTCAGCATCATGACTGAGAAAAAAAATGGGAGAATTTCCTTTACGATCAGAAACAAATCAAGAATGCACACTATCACCTCACATATTCAATATAGTACTTGAAACTCTAGCCATGCCAATAAGACATAAGAAGGAAATTAAAGGAATACAAGTAGAGAAAGAAAAATTGAAAGTATCCGTTTTCTTATGACATGATCCTATACATCAGAAACCTAAAAAACTCAATCAGAATATTTCTAGATGTGATAAACAGATTCAGCACAGTAGCTGGATACAAAATCAACTTAGAAAAATTATTAGCATTTATTTTATTTTATTGTTTCAAGTTTATGTATTCTAAATTGAAATAAAATTATATACTCATGTGTAATATGACATTTTAAAAGTATATATAAATTATGAAATGATTCCATATAACTAAGACATATTACATCACATAGTTTCCATTTTTGTGGTGAAAATAGTTAGCATTCACTCAGTAGTTTTCAAGAATAAAATGTACCATCATGAACTATATTCACCATGTTATTCAGTAGATTGTTCAAACTTATACTTCCTTTTTAATGATAATTTTGTATCATTTGACCAGTATCTCCCTAATGCCCCCAACAATTCCCTTCTACTTTCATGAGATTTCACATATGAGTGAGATCATGTGGCATTTGTCTTTCTATGCATGGCTCACCTCACTTAACATATCCTCCAAGTTCATCCATATTTTTACAAATGACCAAATTTCTTTTTAGTATGATTGAATAATATCCCATTGTGTATGAGTACCATATTTTAATAATCCATTAATCTTTTGATAGACACTTAGATTGATTTCATGTTTTGTGTATTGTGAATAATTCCACAACAAAGAGAAAAGCACAGATGTCTCCTCATACTGATTTTAATACTTTTGGATGCATACCCTGAAGTGAGATTGATAGATCATATGGTAGTTCTACTTTTAAGTTTTTGAAGTATTTTCATACTGTTTTTCATAATAGCTGAACTATCCCACATTCCCACTAACAGTATACATGGATTCCCTTTTCTTCACAACTGCTCCAATATTTATTATTGTTTCTGTTTTGAGTGAAGTAATATTTCATTGCATTTTTAATTTATACTTCCCTGATGACTAGTGATGAGTATTTTTTCATATACCTGTTGGGCCATTTATATGTCTTGTCATAAAAATGTCTATTTAGGTCCTTTGTTCATTTTTAAGTTGTAATATTTGTTTTCTTATTATTGTTTTTAAATATATTTTATATATAAAGAACTTATAACATATAATAGTTTCAAAATATTTTCTTTCAGTATTAGGTTGTCTCTTCACTCTGTTGTTTTCTTTGCTGTGAAGAAGATTTTTTATTTGATGTAATCCTATTTGTCTATTATTTGTCTTGATTTATGATTTTTGTTTTGTTTTGTACTTGTTTCTTTTTTAAAAAATTTAGTGCATTGTAATCATGCATCTTGATGAAGTTCAGGCTGATAGAGGCTTACATGCATATTGTATTTTTTGTGCCCTCCAGTTCCCACCTCACTCCCTCCCCCACCTTCCCATTCTCAACACATGATTAGCTTTGATAACTTTTTGTATTTACATCATGACAATTGAGGTGTTTCCCTCTTCAAGTTTTCCTCTTCCCTCCCATCTCTCTCAGTTAGGTCCCCTCTTTCACTGAACTAAGGTTTCTCCTCCTTTGTCTGAAGTCCCTCTTGTGTCCCAATTTCTCCCTACCTTCCACAGATGAGGAACATCATCTGACCCTTCACTTTTTGTGACTGACTGATCTCCCCTAGCATAATATTCTCCAGTTTCATCTATTTCCCTGCAAATGACATAATTTTGTTCTTTTTTATGGCTGAATAGAATTCAATTGTGTACATATCCCATAATTTTGTCATTCATACATCTGTTGACGGACACCATGGCTGGTTCCATAGTTTGGCAATTATCAATCATATAGCTATAAACATAGATATGCATGCACTACTATGGTAGCCTGGTCTTAACTCTTTATGGTAGATTCCCAGGAGTGGAATAGCTGGGTCATATGGTAGGTTCATTCCCATTCTTCTGAGAATCCTCAACACTGTTTTCCAGAGTGGTTGCACTAATTTTCAATCCCATCAACAATGTATTAGAGTTCGTTAATACTTCCCCACATCCTCATTAGCATTTGCTATTGTTTGTGTTTTAAATGATTGCCATCTAATTGGGGTTAGCTGAAATCTCAGGGTAGTTTTGATTGGCATCTCTCTGATTGCAAATAATGTTGAGAATTTTTTCATACATTTATTTGACTTTTATATTTCTTCTTTTGTGAAGTATTTCTTTATTTCTTTATTTACGGTACTGGGGATTAAACCCAGGGACATTCTACCTCTGAGTTACACCCCTAGTCCTATTTTTTATTCTTTATTTTGAAACAGAGTCTCACTAAGTTGCAAAGGGCCTCACTAAGTAACTGAAGCTAGTGGCAAGCCTGGATCCTCCCATCTCAGCCTCCCAAGTACTGAGATTACAAGTGTGTGCCACCATGCCAGGCTGTGAAGTTTCTATTTATTTCACTTGCCCATTTTTATTGGGATTTTTTTGGGGGAAAGGCTGAGAATTTCTTGAATTTTCTAGATATTAGTATTCTAGATATTAGTCTTCTACTAGAGGAGTGGCTGGCAAAAATCTCCCATTCTGTCGACTCTCTCTTGAGGTTCTTGATAGTTTCCTTTGCTGCACAGAAGCTCTTCAGTTTAATGCAATGCTAGTATTGATGCTTTGTGCCTTTGGTGTCTTGTTGAGGAAGTTGTTACCCATACCTATATGTTAGAGTATTGGTCTTATGCCCTCTTCAAGTAACTGCAAAGTTTCTGGTCTAATTACCAGGTCTTTGGTTCATCTTGAATTGACTCTTGTGAGGGATGAGAAAGTGGGACTTATTTCCATTTTTCTGCATATGAATAACAAGTTTTGCCAGTATCATTTACTGAAGAGGCTGTCTTTTCTCCAATATATGTTTTTGTCACCTTTGTCAAAAATCAATTGGCTGTAAGTGTGTGGATTTGTTTCTGAGTCTTCTATTCTGTTCCATTGGTCTATGTGTCTGCTTTTGTGCTAATACCATGCTGCTTTTTATTACTATGGCTCTGTAGTAGAGTTTTAAGTCAGGTATTGTGATGCATCCTGCATGGTTCACATTGCTGAAAACTATTTTGGCTATTCTAGTGTTTTTGTTGTTACATATGAATTTAAAGACTGATTTTTCTATATTTGCAAAGAATGATCATGGTAATTTAATGAGGATTACTTTGAATTTGTAGATCACTTTTGGAAGGATGGACATTTTGATGATATTTATTCTGCCTATCCAAGGTCATGGTAGATCCTTCCCCATTATAATATTTTCTTCAATTTCTTGTTTTATAATTTTCATTGTAGAGATGTTTTACCTCCTTAATTAGATATATTCCTAAGTATTTTATTGATTTTGAGGTTATTGTGAATAGAGATGTTTTCTAGATCTTTTTTCCAGTGAATTTATGGTTGGCATATAGAAAAACTTCTGATTTATTTAGATTTATGTTGCATCCAAACATTTTGCAGAATTTGTTAATCAGTTCTAAAAGTCTTTTGGTTGAGTTTATTGGGTCTTATATGCATAAGATAATATCATCTGTAAATAGAGGTTGTTTCCGTTCTTTTCCTATTTGTATTCCTTTGATTTTCTTCTCTTGCCTTATTGCTCTGACTAAAGTCTCGAGGATTATATTGAAAAGGAGCGGTGATAGTGTGCATCCTTGTCTTGTTCCTGATTTTAAAGGGAATTCCAATAGTTTTTCCCCATTCAGTAGGATGTTGGCTACGGATTTATTGTAGACTGCCTTTATGATATTGAGGTAAGTTCCTTCTATTATGATTCTCTGCAGTGTTCTTAGGATGAATGAGTGTTGGATTTTGTCAAATGCTTTTTAAGCATCTATTGAAATTATCATGTGATTTTTGTCCTTAGTTCTGTTTATGTGGTGAATTACATGGAATATATATATATATATATAATATATATATATATATAATATATATATATATTATATATATATATATATATATATAATATATATATATATTGAACCAGTCTTGCATCCCTGGGATGAACCTGACTTGGTTGTGGTATATAATTTTCTTCATGTGGTTTTGAATGCACATTGCTAGTATTTTGTTTAGAAGTTTTGCATCTAAGTTCATCAATGATATTGGTCTGTAGTTTTATTGAGATGTCTTATTCAGTTGTGGTATTAATGTGATGTTGGCTCCATAGGATTTATTTGGGAGAGTCCCATGTCTTTCTATTTCTTGGAATAAATTGACACATATTGGGATTAGATAATCTTTAAAAGTTTTATAAAATTTGTCTGGAAAACATCTGGACCAGGGCTTTCTTTTATGGTAGGCTCTTTATTGTTTCAATCTCTTTGACTTCTATTGGTCAGTTTTTCTGTATCTTCTTGATTCAATTTAGAAAGTTGTATGTGTCTAGAAATTTGTCAACTTCTTCTAAGTTTTCCTTCTAGAGTACAGTTTTTCAAATAGTTTCTGATGATCCTCAGGATTTCCACACTGTCTTTGGTAATATCAACTTTTTTATCTCTTATTTTAGTAATTTTAGTAGATTCATTCTGATTCATATTCTCTCTCTCTCTCTCTCTCTCTCTCTCTCTCTCTCTCTCTCTCTCGATTGGCTAATTATGTATCATGTTTATTTTTTTGAGACACCAGATTTTGGTTTTGTTAATTTTTTTGTACTTTCTGTTGTTGTTGTTCTCTACTTCACTGATTTTTGCTCTGATTTCCTGTCTTCTACTGGCTTTGGAATTAGACTATTCCTCCTTTTCAAGGGCTCTCAGGTGTGTCATTATGTTTTTTATTTGATGATTTTCTGTTTCATGAGCACACTCAGTGCTATGAATTTTCCTCTTAATACTGCCTTCAAAGTGTCCCATATATATATATAATGTCTCTATTTTCATTTGTTTCTAGGAATTTCTTTATTTTTCCCCTTATTTCTTTTATGACCTATTCTTCAACCAACAGTGTGGTCTTCATTCTCTATGCATTTATGAATTTTCTCTGGGTCTTCTTATTGTTGATTTCTAATACCATTCCACTATGGTCTGAAAAGATGCAGGAAATTATGTCACATTTTGTGAATTTTCTAGTGCTTGCTTTGTGCCCCAGGAGAAGGTTCTGTGAGCAGCTGAAAAGAATGTATATTCAGCTGTAGCTGGGTGGAATATTCCAGTAGCTCCATTTGGTTTGTGGTGTTCTTTAGTTATGAGGCATCTTTTCTGATATTTTGTCTGTAAGATCAGTCTAGTGGTGTGAGAGGAGTGTTGAAATCTCCCATTATTATTGAATTGGCATCTATATGAGACTTAATGTCATGAAGAGTTTGTTTTATAAAAGTGGTTGCAACTATGTTTGGAACATAAATGTCAATTATCTTTTTATTCTCTTGTTGGATTGTTCCTCTTACCAGGAAAAAATAACCTGCTTTGTCTCTTCTGATAAGTTTAGTCTTGAAGTCTATTTTGTCTCATATGAGAGTTGCTACCCTTGCTTGTCTTGGAATTCAAAGCATGCATTAATTTGTTCTAGCCCTTCACCTTAAGTTTGTGAGTATCTTTACATATTAGATGCATTTCTTGCAAAGAGCATATATATATATATGGATTATGATCTTTAATTCATTTTGCCATTTTATATCTTTATTTGGGGAGTGGAAGCCATTTATATTAACCATAATTTCTGAGAGATTATTTTTAATTCCTAATATTTTGAGTTGTAACTTATGTTTTAGGTAATGTCTGCTCTTCTTTTCTTAGTTGTTCCTTTGATGAAAGTTATCCTTTTATTGGTTCTGACATTTATTTTTTTACTTCTCTGTAATTTGTTATTTGAGTATTTTTTCTAGTGCTGGTTTGGAAGAAAAAAAAATTTAGCTTTTGTTTGTCATGAAAGATTTTTGTTTCTCCATCAGATTTGAAAGATAGCTTTGCTGGGTAGTGTAGTCTTGGCTGGAAATTGTTTTCTTTCAGGGTTTGGAATGTGTTGCTACAGGCCCTACTGGATTTCATGACTTTGATTGAGAAGTCTGGAGTGATACATATTGTTCTGTCTTTGAATGCCATGCAGTGATTTATTCTCATCCTATTTAAAATTTTTCCATTGGCGTCTACATTACTTAATTTGATTACTATGTAGTGTGGTGAATCTCTGATCTTATCTAATAGGGGTTCTATATGTTTCATGTACCTATGTATCTACCTCACTTTCTATTTTGGGGAAATTTTCTGATGTTTCTCTGAACAGATTTTTGATTCATTTGGTTTTGGCTTCTAGACCCTCTTCCATGCCTATTATTCTTAGGTTTGCTCTTTAAAAGTTATCCCAAATCTCTTGGATGTCCAGCTCATGCTGTTGAATTCATTTACTTAAATTATATGCTTTGCATTCATTTTTGGAGTAGTCATCTTCTAAGAGTGAGATTTTGTTTTCCATGTGGTCTATTCTGCCATTGATGGTTTGTATTGACATTTTCATTTCATTTATTGCATCCTTCACTTCCCTCAGAGCTTCTTTTTTGATTCCTGTTCAGGGTATTTGTTTCTTTGTTTATATAATCTTTTATTTCTTTTGGGCTTTCTCTGGATTCTTTTCTGAAATCCTGGATCATTTCTACTATTAATCTTATGAATTCTCCTTGTAGCATTCTGTGCAGCACTGAGTTGGTGGGTCCTGTTTTAGGATTTGGGAGGTTCCTTATTTCCCTGCTATTTTTCTCATATTTTTATATTTCTTAAATTTCTTTGTTGCTTTTGTTGTCTGTCTCTCACTCTGTGGGTTTCCTGTGTCTAATCTCTCTCCCTTTATATTCTATTCTGGAGGCAAATATTTACCTCAAGGTATTTCTTAATAGTGAATAATCTCATCTGTATGGGTATTTGCTGCTTTCTGTTGGGTATTTAGCACCCTACAATACCGTCTTTTTTTGTCTGTGTCCCATATCTTCACTCTGTTGTTTCACTTGTAGATCGCTAAGACAAGGTTGCAGTTATTCCAGGATTCTGTTTGCTGAGATGGTGATATTGATGGTTCCTAGGTCATAAACACCAAAGACCTGCCTGTTGCCTGCCTAATAGGGAGTAGTCTCTGATATGTGTATCAGTGCAGGTTGTATCCTGTGCAGTTTTAAACTTTTATGTGTGGGGTGCTGGGTGGCACCATCTATCAGCTGGAAGTGGCCTATCTTGAGTTCTGGAAGTTTGTCCTGTTTGTTCACCTATCTGGTGCATCCTCAGCAGTAGGGCATTAGAGGTGTTAGCTTGTATACACAGGAGCAAACTGTGATGTCATCAGTGGTGAAGGGTGAGTGAGGAGTAAGGGGAGAAAGAGAAGTATACAAGGATATGGTGAAGTAGAAAATAGAATCCGGTAGGATAAGAATTTAAATTAGGTTAGGATATGAATGATAAAAATAAAGATACTAAAAATAAAGGAATATTCTAGTAACCAGGATAGGATATTTATATATGCTGATAAGAGATGTATATAATGCAAAGCACAGGAAATTATGTGCACTGGGAGTCAAACAAACAAACAAACAAACAAATAAACCAGAACACAGTCTCTCACATATATACATACAAGAGAAAAAGAAAAATAAGAAAAAGGGGGAAAACAAAGGAAATCTTATGAATTATTTAACTGAAAGTGAGTAAAATTTCCTTGTTGGAGAAGAGCTGAATTATGCTGTGGCTTTGGAGCATCCCTTGCTGGGTTTTCTTTCTTCTTTGATTGAGGCTTGTTTAGAAGAGATATAAATGAGCCGGCGTGGTGGCGCACGCTTGTAATCCCAGCATTTGGGAGGCTGAGATCGGATGATCCGGGTTCGCAGCCAGCCTCAGCTACCTAGTGAGGCACTCCACAACTTAGTGAGACCCGGTTTCAAAATAAAGAATAAAAAATAGGGCTGGGAGTGTAGCTCGGAGGTAGAATGCCCCTGGGTTCAATCCCCAGTACCGCAAAAAAAAAAAAAAAGAAGAGATATAAATGGTGCTCCAAAGCTCTGTTCAAGCCTGCTCCCCTGCCTGCAGTGTTTCCTACTTTGCTAATGAGACAGAGTGGAATGAAGGAGCAGGGAGGGTCTGTCCCAGACTGCTGAGTGCTGGGAAGAGGCTCTTCTACACTGGGAATTGGGGATTTGGCCCAGGGTACTCACCCAGTGTTGACAAGGGTCTTTGGCCCAATCCCTAACACTGAAAAAAAAAAGAGAGAAGAAAAAGAAAAGGAAGTTGGGAGGAAAGAGAGAAAAAATGTATAAGGGAAAAGGAAAAAACCTACCAATGAACAAACACAGCAGTGACAAAAGTAAAAAAAAACCAAATAGAACAAATAAAAAGAACCCAACAAACAACAATATACTTATATTTGGCTTCTGCAGCCTTGTTTAAGGTTTACTTATTACTGTAGATTCCTGAGCAAGTTCCAAGCATTCCTGCTTGCTCAGAAACCTATAAAAAAAGAAGTCAGTCTGCAGCCCTAGAACTAGGATATCTAATGAGATCTTATACCAGGTGTCTCCCTCTGTCTGTACAGGTGCTGAACACTGGGCCCCAGGCACAGGGTCCATTCCAAAACAACCGCAGATAGTCTGTGCTCTCTGCAGAAAAGTTGGGGTTGGTTTGCAGCTTCTAAGCTAAGTGTTTTCCTCAGAATTTCATGTGTGGCATGCAGCCAAGGTCTGTATGTCTTCCTACCCTTTCTTTTTTTTCTTTTTTTCCAGTACTGGGGATTGAACTCAGGGGCATTCTACCTCCGAGCTATACCCCCAGCCCTAGTTTTCATTCTTTATTTTTGAAACAGGGTCTCACTAAGTTGCAGAGGGCCTCACTAAGTAGCTGAGGTTGGCTGCGAACCTGGATCATCTGGTCTGAGCCTCCCAAATGCTGGGATTACAAGCATGTGCCACCACACCTGGCCCACCCTCTCTTTTTATCTCTATTATGAATTACTCACCAGTGTGGGGCCTGTATTCACCTTCCCGTGGGTCTCACACTCACTTCTGCCACCTGGCCTGCCATGGGTCTGGGTAGTTAGGGAGGACGGGGTATTAGGTTTGGTCACTTTTTTCTGTCTGTTGCCATTACAGGGCCATGTGATTCTATGTTTGGTGCTCAGGTTGGAGTAAGTCTCAGGTTGCTGGATATGTGGGGAATTTTCAAAGTTCCCACCATTTGGGGGTGCAAGCTATTGTTCTCATGTCTCTGCTTGTTCAGGGATTTGTTGCTTCTTTTTCCTTTTTCAACTTTGGTGTTTAAAAGCATCCTTGTAGATATTCTTCAGTTTGTCTTTAGTTCTAATCTCCCATGAAGGTAGTCTGGGATGTGGGATACTGCTCAACTCAGAGCTCCCCAAGACAATTAAGAGACAAGCTTGTCTTAGGGTCTTACTCTCTCACCATCTTCTTCTTCCCCTTTGGCTATTTTTGCTTGTGATCTGTGCTTTCATGGTAATATCCTAAAGAATCATTGGTCAGATCTATATAATGATGTTTTCTTTTGTCTTCTTTTAGTAGTTTCTAAAAGTTTAATTCTCTTGTCAATTTCAAATTTTTTGCTTGTTTATTGTATGAGGTGTGAGATAAAAATCTAATTTCCTTATTTTGCATGTGAATATTCAGTTTCCCAACACCATTTATTAAAGATACTATCCCATTATGTGCCCTTGGCACCTTCATTGAAATTCAGTTTGTTATAAAGGCATGAGTTTATTTCTGGGCTATTATGTTTCACTTATTTAATTATCAATTTTTATGCTGTTTGGTATCTACAGCTTTGTAGTTTATTTTGAGTCCAGATATTGTGATGATTCCAACTTTTTCCTTTTTGCTCAAGACTGCTTTAATACTTGAGATTTTTTTATAGCTTTATACAAATCTTAGCTTTGTTTTTTTCTGTTTCTATGAAGAATACCATTGTTATTTTGATAGGCATTGCATTGAATCTGTAGGATACTTCAGATGGTATGGACATTTTAACAATGATTAATGCATGAACATGGGATACATTCCCATTTATTTATGTCTTCTTAAATCTCTTTCACCAGTGTTTTATAGTTTTCAGTGTGAAGATCTTTCACCTCCTAAGATAGACTTATTTCTAAATATTTTATCTTTTTTATAGTTTTTGTAAATCATGATTTTTCTCTTGGATTCTTTTTCTTAGCTTATTTATAGAACTGCTACTGATTTTTGTATTTTCATTTCATATACTAAAATTTACTGAATTAATTAATTACTTCTAATAGCTTTGTGGTTGCTACAAGGCATAGTGATACATGAACATAATTTCAGTATGTGGGAGGCTGAGACAGGAGGATCACAGGTTCAAGGACAGCATGGTAACTAAGCAAGACCCTATTTAAAAAATAAAAAAGGCTGCAAGTATAGCGCAGAGGTAGAACATCCCTGTATTCCAGCCCCATTTTATTTATTTACCAAAACAAGCAAGTGAATAAATAAATAAATAAATCACCAACAAAGAGATGATTTCACTTCTTCCTTCCCATACGATGCCTTCTATTTCTTCTTCTTGCCAATAGCTTTGATTTGGATTTTCTGTAATATGCTTCATAGAGATGATAAGCATGCCCATCCATGTCTTGATCTGGATCTTAGATTAAAAGTTTTCAATTTTTCCCTATAGAGTATGATATTAGCTGTGGGCTAAATGAACTTTATTGTTTTGAGGTACTTTCCTTCTATACTCAGTTTGTTGAGAGTTTTTCTATTTTTTTGTCATAAGATACCTTTTTTACATCTATAAAAATATCATACAGCATTTATCCTTCATTCTGATTATGTGATAAATCACATTTATTGATTTGAATATGTTGAGACATCTTTGCATCCTTGGGATTTATCCCATTTGATCATGGCGAATAATCTTTTTAATGTGCTGTTGAATTTATTTTGTATTTTATGGAGGTTCTTTACTTCTAATATCATGAAGAAAATTGGCCTTCAATTTATTTTTGTGTGTGGCATCTTTGTCTGGCATTGGTATCAGGATCATTAGTTTGGAAGTATTTCCTTCTGTCTAGTTTATTTGGGAAAATTTGAGAATTGGTATAGTTCTTTAACTGTTTGGAATTCAGCCATGAAGCCAACTGGTACAGAATTTTTTTTTATCAGAAATATTATTGATTTAGTCTCTTTGTTTTTGGCCTATTCATACTTTTTATTTCTTCATAATTCCATTTTAGTAATTTGTATGTGCCAAGAAATTTATCTTATCTTCTAGGTGATCCAGTGTGTTGGCACATATGGCACATAATTGTTTTTGTTTTTGTTTTTTTTCAGTACTGGGGATTGAACTCAGGGGCATTCTACCTCCGAGCTACACCCCCAGCCCTATTTTTTATTCTTTATTTTGAAACCGGGTCTCACTAAGTTGCAGAGTGCCTCACTAGGTAGCTGAGGCTGGCCGCAAATCCGGATCCTCCGATCTCAGCCTCCCAAATGCTGGGATTACAAGTGTGCGCCACCACGCCCGGCCACATAATTGTTATTAATAATTTCTTGCGACTATGTTTATTTTTATTTTGTGATCCTCCTGTCTCAGCCTCCAAAATACTGGGATTATAGGTAGGTACAACTGCACCCAGCTTTATTTTTTATTTTGAAACAGGGTCTCACTAAGTTGCTGTGCACTGGCCTCAAACCTGTGATTATCCTGTCTCAACATTCCAAGTACTGCAATTACAGGTGTGTACCACCACACCTGGTTCACAAGATATCTTTTTATTGAAAAATTGAATCTTTATCATTCATTATAATTATTGATAGGAAAATTCTACTACTGCTATTTTGTTAACTATATTTTATATTTGTTTAATTGATCCTTCATTCGTTTCTTCCTCTCTTGCTGTCTTCCTTTATGATTAAGTGAATATCACTAGTGATATGTTTATATTCCTTGCTTTTTATATATCTACTATAAATTTTTCTTTTATGGTTCAATGAGGTTCAGAAAAAATCTTTTAGTTCAACAGGTTATTTTAAACTGACAACAACAAAATTTTGGTTGAATAAAAAATCCTCCACTTTTGCTTCACTCACTTTTCCAGTATTGATGCTACAATTAAAATATTTCTAAAATTTATGTCTCTTAACAAATTATTAAATTTATTATTTGAATAGTATTATCATTTAACATTTACATTAAAGATATAAATTATTTACAAGACACCATTACGGTATTAAGATATTCTGAGTTTGACTATATACTTAGTTTTATACTTTCAGAAAGTTTCATGTTACTCATTATTGTCCTTTTATTTCTTTAAGCTCATATACACTTTCTTTCACTTGATAAATTCCTCTGTTGATACTCTTTATTACATTTTTAAATTTTCCGCATTATATTTTTATCTCCAAGATTCCTGTTTTTACTTTTAATTATTTTAATATATTCTTAAAATTTCTCATTCTAGTTCATGTTTTCCTCTTTATGTTGAAATATTTCTCTGTATCTACTTGATATTTGCTGTGCTTCTTCAAAATAGTTATTTTGAATTCTTTGCTATGCAATTCACACATCTCTAGTCCTTTAGGGTAGTCACTGGCACTTTATTTTGTCCATTTGGTAATGCATATTTTCCTGATTATTCTTGATCCTTGGGGCTGTGCACCAATCAATGTCTTTACAATTGAAGAAATATTTATCCTAGTCTTCTCATTCTAGCTTTGTCTTGATATGTCATCCAATGGTAAGTCTGTTCAGAGATTTTGGATAGGCCATCTGATGTGGTCTCTCATCTTGGGCTTACTGCGGTTGTCCCAGGGCCGGGTTATATCCCATGCCCTTGAGGCTAGCACAGAACTGGGTTGTGCCTAAAACCAGGGGCAGCGGGCTGTGGCATGCCCAAAGTCTGTGCCACTCAGGCATGTCTGAAGCCCACAGCACTGGGGCCTGCCTGTTCCCCAGTTGTCAGAGCTCAAGATCACTGCAGTTGCTACCAGTAACACAGACTAGAGATCAAGTCTTATCAGTGCTGTGGTTCCCCAACAAATGCCAGTGTAGGTCTGGAGGCTCAGTCTGCAAGTATCAGCCTGGAGTACAGGACCATCAGGTCTGCCCAGTACTGTTTTTCACTGTGCTGAGTTCTGTGTTAGGGTTGCAGGCAAAGTTCTTTGCTCACATCCTTTTCTTTCTCCCAATTAGACAAAATTTCTCTCCAAGATGTGCTTCCTGAGGCTGGAAAAGGAGTGATGTGCACAATATAAATCTGTCCTTCCTACATTCTTCAAGCTATCTTTCTTCATTCATTCACTATAACTAGGTACTGTGACCTTTTATCTGTTTTCCTTAGGTCTTTTGAAGGTATTTTTATGCATATATATAGTTGTTCAAATTCATGTTTCTACGGAGGAACAATTGTTCAAGTGTCTTGTTCTGCTCTACCTTCCCCAAGGAACTATTTTAATTGCTGGGCAAAACTAACCTGTCAATCACTATAACAACCTAATATCCTAAGGACTATTATCTTCATATTGATGAGGTAGAATGGAAGAAATAAAATTTTAGATATGGTGTAGGTTAGAAGAAATAAGTAGGTAGAAAGGAGGCAGACAGGAAGGGAAAGTTAAATATAACTTTAATATAAAAAACCTGGAACTGAAGTGCTTCAGCCTCTACTCCACAAACTGTTTCTCTTTGCCAGGCCTAACTCTCCCAAATTCCTGGAAATCTGTAAACTAAAAGGAAGCATAATTGCCCTGTGCATTGATAGCAAGACAGGTACGATATTTTGAAAAACCTATAACTTAGGACACTTTCCAGTGTATCTGTCAATCAGCTAATGAGGACCCCAATCAGGCTGAGGACCCTAAGGTTGACCAGACCACCAGACCACCATAAACTGCCTTGGGGACTATCAGACTGAGATCATTCACCCTAAAGCTGACCAGAGTACCTAACCACCATAAGTGCCTCAGGGACTATTGGACTGAGGAACACCTCCTCTAGCCCACCCCTCACAAAAGTCCCCAACAGGAAAAGAGCCCTAAACTCCCCAAAATGCCTTCCTCATCTTGAGGTGGCCCACATTGTCTCTTGAATGTGTATTTCTTCATTTTTCCCCTTTCCCCAAATAAACCTCTGTCCATTTCTCTGACTGGTGCATGCTGAAATTCTTTTCTGACACGTTAGCCAAGGACCCTGCAGATCCTGAGTACACATGATAATGATTACCTGATAGTAGTCAATTTTCAGAATGAACATTGAAGGAAACTTTGAAATGAATATGTCCATCATGTATGGCATTATTCTAGTTTCTAGAAAAAACAGACACTGGTAGACCATAAAATAATTTTAATATATTTGGCTAGCTTAGCTACTCTAATTTTCTAGAGCTTGAGATGCCTGGGAAAAGAATGTATATTTAATGATTATAGAACCTTTAGTTTTTTAGAATTTGTTGATTTGATGGAACACTAGATTTGAATAACAACTATATGATATTGGTAAATAAATGTTGAACAATGGGAGTAGAATAAACTGAAAATTCAAAATATATACTTTGCAAATATACACTACCATTCAACTTTGGTTAACTATTACAATAATGTTATAAAACAGAATAAAGAGAATTATATTATTAACTATATCAGAGGTTGATGAGAGTTTTCACAAGTCTGCCTGTGAGGAGAAGTATGGATTGGAGCTGGGCTGCATCCCCTTTGGAGGCTGTCTTTTTGCTTCATTATTAAAGAAAGGCAGGATACTCCCTTCCCCAAGGGGCCAAAACAGACCCACTACACAAGAAGCCAGGACCAGTGGTGCCTTAACAGGGAAGCAGAACGAAAGTTGCTTCAGGGCAGAACACTCCCACAAGTCCCATAAACTTTCCAAGAATCCACCAGATTAGCCAAAAGAAACAGTGCTGTGAAGTTGAAGGGAAGGAATGAAGGAAAAAGAAAAAAGAAAAAAAGTCCACAGGCAAGTAAACTATCTCTCCATCTAATCCCCAGCTGCCTCAAATCAGCAGTTGTATGACAGCTAAGAGTTAAGTGCAAAAGCTATTAGAAACTTTTTTCCTCCTGTGGGAACCATGCACTTGAAAGTCTAAACCAAGTCCTAGAACAATCTGGAAAACACAGGTAGGTATCACGGATTGACTATGAGGATACACCCAGCCTCTTCTCAGCTTTAGCAACTGCCTGTGGGTCAGCTATTTGACTGTTCTATTTCTGACTGTTTTCTCACTTCCTTTGTCAAAGTAGTCCATGTGCAACCCACAAGCAAAGGTGAGGTGAAGTCTAAATTTGAAACTCTCTCCCATTAACTAAAATCCATCAGAGAAAAACATTTAAAAGTTCACCCCCATATATGGAGACACTAGTAATAGAGTACTCTGTAATACAATGATAGAAGTCATTCTGTTAAATAAAGATTTATTGATATTAAAACTGGAAGTAAGGGAGATGAGTGAGAAACAAAATGGAACAGATGATCCATAGAAAAAGCAATGTGGCTTCATTGTTTTCTTTAAAAAATGAGTGTTCTAAGAAAAACAGACATTCTTAATGTGCATGTAAGCTATTAATTATGTTACTTTTTAGATGAGACTGTATTTATTTGGCAGAGAAGATTATACTGCCTATGGGATAAAACATCTGACTGTAAAAAAAAGCCAAGTCAATGAAAATCATTATTCTAGAGATGGTGTTACAGAAGAATGACTACAAAAAGGGGTAAATGGGGTGTGAATGGAATATTCCTCCCCTATATGAAGAAATTGCATACAGGGGAGGACTAGTATAGCTAGTTCAAAATCATAGAAAGATATACACAAAGCTATATACTAAAACAAAAAATCTTTTAAATTTAAGGAATGACAACACAAAATGTGTTGTTTTTGAACAATGACGAAGCAAAGGGGGAAAAGTCCTTATTTGATCAACCAAATTGTTTAATTTTAGCTCTTTAAAGATTACTAAGCATGTATAAAAGAAACTATATATAATTCTTAATGAACACTTAAAACTTTTCAATCATAAATTATATATATAAACCTTATATATATATAAACTTTATATATATAAACTATATTTTTATTTATTTATTTATTGATTGATTGATTGATTGATTGATTTTTTGCCATACTGGGGATTGAACTCAGGGGCATTCTACCTCCGAGCTATACCCCCAGCCCTATTTTTTATTCTTTATTTTGAAACTGAGTCTCACTAAGTTGCGGAGTGCCTCACTAGGTAGCTGAGGCTGGCCGTGAACCCGCATCCTCCGGTCTCAGCCTCCCGAATGCTGGGATTACAAGCGTACGCTACCACGCCTGGCTTATATATAAACTATATATATATATATATATATATATATATATATATATATATATATATATATATAAACTTTCTTTTTTTCATTCTTCATTCTAGGCAAATAGATATAACAAAGATCATTACAAGCAAGAATATATTAAGTAAATCTGGCAATGTAACACAGCTAGTTCTTGAAGTCATACCCTCTTAAACCAAGTCCAGCCCCTTCCTCATAAAAAATATAACTGCATTTCCTATATTCAGATATAGAAAAGAAGTAACTACCACTTTAAGAAAATTGGAGCCCCAAGAATGAAGCCTAAGGTACAATTAAGGTAAATATTAAAATAAAAGTGAAATGTCATCTGTAAACTCTTAAGCAACTTCAGTAAGAAAAATAACAAAATCATTTATGTATTCAATAAAGACCTTGTGATTTGGTTTTGGTACATGGATAACATTTGGTATTGGATGTAACTGTTGTATTCATCTCCCTCTTCATTTAAATGCACATCCAGTTAGTTATCAACCACCATCAAGCATGTACCAAGCAATGTTCTAGGTACTAGGAATACAAAAGAGCAGAAAGCATGGATCCCAGCCCCTCTCAAGAGGAGCTTATGGTACCCTAAACTGGACTAAAGAGAACACAAAGTAATCACCACAGGAGAAAAAAAGAAAAGAAAAAGGAGGATGAGTTTACTAATTCCAAAGATGGGGAAGAGGATAGTAAGCAAATGCCAAAATATATAAACACTACCAGAGTTTTGGTTTCCTAAGTTTGAATTGGAAAAATAGAAAGATATGGTAATACTGGGAAATGGCAACCCTGGTCAATCTAGTCCCCATTTCATTGCCATAACAAAATACCTGAGAAAAGTACCTAAGGGAAGAAATATTTATTTTTGGCTCTTGGTTTTAGAGTCTTCAGTCCTTTGTAAGTTGGTGGGATTGTTTCTGGGCTGTAGTAAGGCAGTACATCACAGAGAAAAGGCCAGGTAAAGTAAGTTGCTCAAGTCATGGAAGTCAGGAAGCAGAGAAAGTGAATGAAGGGCATGGGACCACATATAGTCCCCAAGCATATGCTCCCAAGGACCACTCACTTCACCTAGTTCTCACCTCCATACTCCATTCTGCTATGACTCCTTCAGTGGGTTTATCCATCATTGAGGCCTGAGCCCTTGTGATCTAATCATCCCTCTAATGCCCCACCTCTGAACATAAGGGCACTGCAGAGCCAGCCTTCAACATCCAAGCTGTTAGCAAACATTCACAGTCCAGAGTATTACAATCATCAGTTGGTTAAAGATATAATTTAAAATAAAGATTGCTGTGGCTGGCTACCTTCCTTCACAATAATATATTTTAAATACTTATCATTTATTTATAGAAGATTAAGACTATTGTGTTGGAAAAGAACAGAAAAGTAGCCCCTTGTGGCTATACCACTCTTCTATACTATCTCAAAAATTCTTGTCTCAACTACAGGTTCTACTAGGAAAATAATAACCTTATAATTCACTACCATCTTCCTTTAATGGCAAGTTAGGAACAATATGTTTCATGCTCCCAAATGACTTATTAAAGCATTATTTTCAACAATGTTTGAAAGTTAAATTTTCTAGAGATATTTTGTATATATTCCACAATATTTTAGCAACCTAATAATGCCTTATTTATTTATTTATTTACTTACTTACTTATTTATTGTGGTGCTGGTGATTGAACCCAGGGGCATTCTACCTCTGAGCTACACATAGAGCCCAATTTTATTTTTTATTTGGAAACAGAATCTTGCTAAGTTGCTAAGGGTCTCATTAAGTTTCTGAGGCTGGCCTCAAAACTATAATCCTCCTGTCTCAGCCCTCCAAGTACTGGGATTATAGGCATGTGCCACCACATCCAGCTCTCAGCCTCCTTTATAATTTAATACCCACCAGGTCACTTCTTAATCCAGTAATATACCTATATCTACTCTATATAAATGCAGGAAAATCATGAAAGCTCTAAGGAATATTTTCAAATTTGGCATGAATAATAATGTCATCCATCAAAGGCAGATCTTTCCCTAACCCTATTTTTATATTGTCAGAAATCTGAAAAAGAGCTAATATTTTGCCTCTTTTGCTGATTTCAACCACTGAAAGATGGGTGTGTGAGTAGGGTTTAAAGAAGTATTAATTGAACACAAAGTATTATAAGATAGAATGAAAGGACAACATTAACTAAGAAAATAACTTGAAATAATAAAAGTAAACTTAAACACTGTCAGCACATCATTAGCTTCAAGTTATTCAAAGCAAAGGAATAATTTCTTCAAATACAATTCCTTGGTCCATTGTGAAAGTTATCTAATGGAAGATGTGTTTCAGCTTCCTGGGAATGCACTCCTATTTTCCTAAACTTTTAAAGTAGAAATAGACCTCTCACCATTAACATGAGTCATTTTTGTATACTTAAACTTATGAACACAGAAACTATTTAAAGTCTTTGTTGATGGTCCTGTGGATAAGGATGATATTACCATAATGATCTTATCATATGTTGGGCAGAAAATTGCTAATGGAGCCATCCTAGTGGCTGTGACCTCTGTCAAAGTATAGCTACATATTTTCTGGTGAGATAAGGCAACCCAGTTATTTCTTTTACCACAGCTTGTCTTTTTATCCACAGTTTTTAGGTTTCAAATCAAGTAGACCCATGCAATTGCCTATTCTTATAAAAGCCACTACCAGTTTTGTACTTCTTCATGTTGACCCTTAAAGCATCCAGAAAATGATTCTCTGCCCTCTTCCTGAAAATGGTATCAGTCCATGGAGAAGAATAAGAGTTGGGAAAACCAATTGAGGATATCTAGACTGGACACACACACACACATGCGTGCGTACACACACATACACACTCACACACACACACAATACTGGAAATGATGACTATAAATGTTTGATTTCAAAATGAGCAAACTCATTAAAAGATGTTGCATCATGCAGAAATTTTGTAAAACATATGTGAAGCAGAATATTGAGAAAATACACATAACATTTGTAAAAATTATTATTCAATTTGGCATTCAAAATCACTTCAATGGAAAAGATAAAAAGAACATAGGAAGTGCCAAAACAACACTTTTGACACCACTCTTTGTATATACCCTAAATTGAATCAAATGTAAAGTAGAAAAATATGTGAAGACCCAAAATCAGTAACATAATAAAGGGAAAATGCCACAGAAAGAACTTCAGAAATAATATAAACATTATTCATTTTGCCAAAAAGAAACACGCCCAGGTAGTTAAAGGTCTTACCAAAGGTTGTACAACTAGTTAGGCGGAGACAAAGATAAGCTTCTCATGCTTCTCAGTAGTCCAGTTTCTTCTTCCCACTCTACTTAAAGCAATTTATTGCATAAAGTAAGCCTTTACCTGGATATAGGATAAGAATTTTGTACACCTGGTTCCAGTCCTTTACTTCTCCTTGTTCCTTGTGTCTATCTCAGCTCAGTTAAGCCAAACCATGTTTTAGACCAGAAGATGCAGAAGCAAAAGAGCGCTGTCTCATTATGCAGAACTGTGATTGTAAGTGTAGCACTACCATCTTGGAGAACAGTGATGGCATAGGTGGATGGTGAGATGGGGGTAAAAAACAGATATTGTCTTTCTACAACTACAATAATTCAGTTTAATTGATTTACAAATTGAATGCTTGTCAATTGCTACATCACACTACTCTGACTTCTTAAAAATATTAACACAAAAGTATCATAAGCAAACAAGTCATGACAATGACTAAGTTTAGCTCTAGCAAACTGACAAGTATGCATTTCAGATCAGCATGGAAAATAATTAGAGATTATATATTTATATATTTTCAAGATTGTCTGCTCTACTTCAAGGGTTGTTACCTGGAATAAAAAGCATCCAAATTATGTCAAAAATTCCCTATGGATAGCAGCAATGGACTCTTTGTGATTTGACAGTCTTTGTGACCTTCACAGTGAGGTCAAGCATACAAGTGCTGCTGCAGCTGAGAAAACTTATCAGAGGTCAGGACAAATGACTTCCCACATGAAGTTGTATTTTTAACCATAATTTGTCATCCTCAAGTTGCACAAAAGAGAAGGAATAAAGGAAAGTGGAGTTCATGCTGCTCATGGTCCCAGCAATGCACTGGCTTGTGTAAAATAGAATATGTCTTTGAATATTACTACATATGAATGAAAAGAAAAACTGTACTATTCATGCTCAGCAAGACTGTTTAGTCAAAGGAACCAGAAGTAAACATCCTACCATCTTGTCAAAAGTACTGTGGACACAGTTAAAACTGCAGCAAAACTTCAAAATAATGAAGATTCGATCAAAAGCTCAGACACATTTTAAACTTTTTTATGCCCAAATGTACACTGTGACCCATGACACTCATATTAGAATATTATTTTTACTTTTTCAATGTTAAAGTATTTGAAATAATTTTAAAACTAATTACAGGAAATAAACTAAATATTTCATGGAAAAAATATACCATATTTTTTCTGCTTTCTCATTTGCCTTATTATTGTGAAAGTTCCCCAAGATAGGTTTACTTTATGTTATTCTTTGATAAAAATGCTTTATAAGGATCAAAGTGCACTGTCAGTGTGTATCGTATTTATTTGTAGAGATTTTGTTGTTGTTGCTGCTGTTTCTTCAAGAATTGCCCTTCTCTCTTCTAGCAGGCAAGCCAATCTTATAGCCTCTTCTTCATTTTCTTCATTTCAGTAGAAATGGCATTCAGGTAAGCCAATAAGAACATCTTATCTCATTAGACATAGCAGTTAGTTCAGAACTTGGAATAAAACCATTAAGATTAAAGTTCTTTTGAAGATGTTACTATTATGGCCTAGTATGAGGCCTTAGCCTTAGCACAAGTAATGCCATGTTGCTACCCTGGGTGACCCAGCTAGTCACGCATAACTGCATGTTTCACTTCTGTAATTTCTTCTTGATTCGCACCTGCAGGAACAGTCCATTAGGAACTTTCCATCCTTGTAACAACTGGGATGTATATAATAGAAGGATTCATCTTTGTCACAACCAGGATATATGTATAATACTTGGCTACCACCCCTGCTGTGCCACCCTACTATGAGAACCTAAACTTTTCACCCTGAGCTTACAGTTGGTCTGTATAAAAATAGCCCAAAATGGCCATTTAGCCCTGCACTCTGGTTCAGTGCCCAGTGTAGTCCCAGTCAGTTAATAAAGATTTTTTTTGGATATACTTTTTAGTCTGAGTGGTCTTCTCTGGTGGTCCTACTTCATAACATTTGGAGGCCTCAGCGAGATACCTGGGGATCTAGTCCATAGACCCTGGGATGTTTCAGTTCCCTGGGAAGTAGTATTGAAGTGGACCTAATTGTGACTCCTAGGGGAGGCACCACCGGAGAAGTTCCAAGGCCCCCGGAGTTCCACCCTCCACTGCCCTCTGTGCTCCAAAGGCCTCTGAGACCCCCAACCCAAAATATTTTTTTAAAGAACATAGAAAGTCAGCTGTGTCTAAAATCCTCCAGAGGTAAGTAAATCTGGAAATGGGTGCCTGTCAGGATAGGCACTTGAGGGGAGGCTGGACATAACTGCTGACTCAGTGTCCAGGGTTCCATGTGAGAGGTCACCAGCCCTCTGTGACATCAATTAAGAGGTTTGGTCTGGGTGTGTAAGTGATAAACTATCGGTATGCTGGCCAGCATCTTTTTTGTCTTTATCATCTGTCTTTTTACTAACATTAACTCTTTTGTCTAGGATAAGTAAATTTCTAATTGGCCAAAATATGGGGTCAAAAAACAATTGTCCCAAGAGTCCCCTAAAATGCATGATAAGACATTTGGAAAATGGTTTCCAGGATGAAAATGATTATGGAATTCGCTTCTCAGCCAGGAAACTCCAAACATTCTGGCCTTCATTAGATGTGGGCTGTCAGGGTGAGGGAACTCTGGACCTCCTCCAGCACCCACCCCCATGGCTTAAGGTTTGTGCTCTCTCCCTTGAGAATTGAGTACTTCTAATAAAGTCAGTATCAACCAGGAAGCAAAAAAAATCCACCAGTTCTTTCACCTCTGCTGGAGGACTTTAATATTCCCCCACCTTATGTTCCCAGTCATCCCCCTAATGGGACTGCAGTGGGAAGATCCCTGGGTGAGGACTCCATATCTTTGTCCATGAGTCCCCTATCCCCACTTCATACCTGAGGCAGTTCCACATATGGAGAGGCATGACAGGCACTCACAGCTACAGAGATGCTGCCTGTTCTCTCTCTTCGTGAAGAATCCCCACACCCAAACATTGCAGGAGCTAAACTGCAGGCCAGCAGGGAGGGGCACCACCCTTTCATGGTCTGTGTAATAGTTTGGGATGTCACCGTGGTTTCTTGTCCTTAGTTAGTTAAAAAAAAAAAAAAAAAAAAAAAAAAAGAATAGCCAGAACTGCACTACCGCAAGCTTAGGACAAGTTTTATTATTACAAGTAGAAAGGGGGGACAGAGCAATTAAAGCACTACATCAGAGGTGACGCAGTGGAGTGATTTAAAAGAAAGACACTGAGGTATTTAAACAAATCTGCTGTGTAAGCCTTTTCTGTTGACCTTCTCTGTTTATCCTCACATGGACAGATAGATCTGACATCACTGATCAAAATGTGTTAGTTGGTTTGCAAAGTCAAGTGGCTGTACGGTAAAGCCCACTTTGTTCTTTGTTTTATTTTTACTCTTCAAGTTTAAAGCATGTATTATTCACCTACGTCCTTGGTGAGTTCCCAGTTTCTCCTTATCTCTATCTTTTAAAAGTTACTTATTATGAAAAACTTATTTTATAATAAAAAAGAGAGAGAAAGATACAGGACTATAGTCTTTTAAAGCATGGAAGTTTGGGGTCTTAACAATTAGCAATTATTAGTAATTAATATTGGGTTAATATAGCTTACTTTTTCATCTTTCAACCTTAAACCATTTTAAGAGTCTATATAATTCTTTTCTAAGTGCAGGTGTCTGTGTTTTTAACATTCAGTGTTCAACTGGGCTAACAGCCAACTTTTACCTGACCAAGGTCAATCTTGGCTGCAGCTCTTGGCTGACAGCTTAAAAACAGAGAAAAGGATTTTATTGTTCTGCCTAAGTATGAAAGCTTGTTCTTATTAGCAATTAATACTAATTAGCAACCAATATATTCCGTTCTCCACCAATGAAAATTGAAAAACCCCAAATCTTCATTTCTCTGAAAAACTTCAGGGATGATTGCCAACAGCTCCTGACACACTTTTCACAGCAGAGGAGCAGGACAGGATTAAACTAGAGAGAAAACAAAAACATACTTGCTCCAGGGTCTGCCTGGAACTCTGAGCTGTCAAATAGTGAGGCATGCATTGATCGTGCCTCCTCATCTCAGAGACCTGACTGGGACTCCAATTGGACAAAAGTAAGGAGAATTTGGAGAATTTGGACAACTATCACCAATTACTATTAGGAGGCGTAAGGACAGCAGCCAAGAAACTCACAAACTTCTCTAAGGTCAGTGGGGTCATACAAGAACCTCAGGAATCTCCCTCTGGAATCCTAGAGTGCCTCCAGGAGGCTTATTGTGTTTTCATTCTGATAGACCTGGATGCTCCAGAAAACCAGTGAGCTATTCATACTGCCTTTGCAACTCAGTCACAAACTGAGTTAAAGTTTCAAAAGTTAAAAAGGTTTAAGGGTATAAACAAGTCCCAAGTGTTAGAGATAGCCCAAAAGTTATTTAATAATAGAGATTCAACAGAAACAAAATAAGAGATTGGCTAGGGCCAATCTTATTTTTTTGGTGGCAGCCAAAAAAAACTTAAAAAAAAAAACAAAAAATGGAAAGAGGCATTGGCCAACCGCAAAAAAAAAAAAGAGAGAGAGAGAGAGACTTAAAAAGGACCAACATGCTTATTGCAAGTCATTAAAAATAAATAAATGCCCTCAGAGGGGCAAAGGGAGCACAAACACAAACACACTCTCCTCTACCTTGAGAAAGACTGATGGGGCTGGGGCTCCATCCCCTTAAGTCCCCAGGAGCCCATGGCAAATGTAAATGTTGGGGGCACTCCTATCTATTTACTGATGGACACAGGAGCAGCCATCTCAGTATCCAAAAGCCTCTTGGACCCCTCACCCATCGTTGGATGCAAATCCAAGGAGCCATGGCGAAGACTGATTCCTACCCATGGACTACATCTCAGACTGTAAACCTCAGACAAGGTACTGTGACTCACTCCTTTCTGGTTATACCTACTGCCCATATCTACTAATAGGAAGAGATTGTATCCATATATTTGGGTCAAAACCAACTCTCTTAGTTTGGCCGCCCACCAGGCCCCAATCATTGTTCGGCTTCTGAGCAGGGCCACTCCATTGTGGATCAAACAATACCCCGTGAGCCATAAGGCAAAAATGGGTATTACCAAACACGTAAACAGGCTCCATGAAGTTGGAATTCTAGTCCCATGCCCCAACTCCCAGTACTAAAACCAAACCAGCCACTGTATGACCTCAGGGAGGTCAAAAAGCAGGTTGAGAACATCCACCCCATGGTTCCAAACCTCTACACTCTCCTGAGCCTGTTGCCCCAGAGGCAAGAGGCAACTGGGCAGCCGACCAAGTGGCTCATGAGGTGGCCCTAGAACCAGTAGGGCCCCTCCAGGTCCTGACAGCAATGCCGAAGCCAAGCCTGCCCTTAAACCCTTAAACCCTTAAACCCTGAGGAAGAAGCCTGGACACAGCAGGAAGGGGCAACCAAGAACAGGGAGGGGTGGTGGATCCTCCCTGACAGAAGACCTGTCCCCCCAGCTGCCTTGAAAAGAGAGTTAATAGCCCGCCTCCACCAGACAGCTCACCAAGGGGCAAAAAAAAAAAAAAAAACAAAAAAAAAAAACAGTGAACGTCTCAGACCAATGTAGTACATGCTAACTGGACTTGATAGTAAAAGACCTGGTCTCCAGATGCCCCACTTGTGCACAGATAAACCAACAAGGGGGACATCGGGCCCTGATTGGAGTTGGTGTCCCAGGAAATACACCTAGTAAACACTGGAAAGGACATTACGGAGATCCGATCAACCACATGTGGTTACAAGTAACTAAAAAGACTACTCCAGGAATTAGTTCTCAGATTTGGCCTGCCCCTTAGCCTGGGGTCCAACAATGGCCCGGCCTTCATGGCCAAAGTCTTCCAAAATCTGGCAAAGACATTTAACATCAATTAGAAATTGCACTGTGCCTAAAGGGCACAGAGCTCAGGACAGGTAAAAAGAATAAATAGGGCTTTAAAGGAAACTCTGACTAAACTGGTTATAAAAATAGGCAAAAGTTGGGCCAACCTCCTTCCCTTTTGCCCTCCTTAGGGCCAGGTGCACTCTCTACTGAGAAGGTTTCGCTCTTTATGAGATCATGTTCGGGAAACCACCCTCTATCCTCCCAAAGTTACATGCATGAAATAGAAATATCTATCCACACCCTTCTTAAGTCTCTATAGGCCTTTCAACAGACCCAAAAGGCCATCCACTGGACGGACTGAGGAGCCAGTCCCAGCTTGCCTCTGAGTCTGTCCTACAAGTTCCAGTCTGGTGACTTGGTCTGGGTTAAGAGGATCCTGACACAGAATTTGGAACCCAATCTCTCAGGATGAGTCCACAATTTGACTCATGTCCATAGAATCAGTAGGGAGTATTATGGGCTAGCCTGGGGCCTTAGCCTTAGCATAAGTAATACCATGTGCTACCCTAGGTGACCCAGCTAGTTAGTCATGGCATAACTGCTTATTTGGCTTCTATGATTTCTGCTTGACTTGCACCTGCAGGAATAGCCCATTAGGAACTTTCCATCCTTGTCACAACCGGGATGTGTATAATAGAATGATCCATCTTTGCCACAACCAGGATATGTTTATAGTAGAAGGAGTTGACAGAGTTTCTTGAACTTATGCACAATACTGTTTTGTGTCTTCTAAACATTGCACTTGGCTACCACCCCTGCTGTGCCACCTCCTGTGAGAACCTAAACTTTTCACCCTGAGTTTAAGGTTTGTCTGTATAAAAGTAGCCCAAAATGGCCATTTGGCACTGTGCTCCAATTCAGCGCCCAGGATGGTCCCAGCTGGTTAATAAAGACTTTCTTTTGGCTATTTTTGGGTCTGAGTGGTTTTTTCTGGTGGTCCTACCTCATAACATTACCTGGACAGAAACATAAAAAAAATCCCTTTTTTACTTGGAGATTTTGAGCATAAAAGACCATGTTAGCTCAGAGCTTCTAGACATCATCTTTGCTGCAACACAGAAAATGCCTGACTGAGAATTAAGCCAAAAGAAAGGAAAGCAAAGCTGAAAGATATAAAAATTAGTTTCCTGAAACATCTTGAATAAGTTATTTTGAACTCAGATATACCTGAAGTTAATACATTGTTTGAAATTTCCAGTTACTTGAGGCAAAAAACTTTGATTTTTTTTTACTTTAGTGGTCCTTTGGTGGACTTGCATTTAAGAGTAATAAATAATACAGGTCTTCAATAAAAACAGTAAGGAAATGCAGGGTATGACGGCTTATGCTTGTAATCTCAGTACTTGGGAGGCTGAGATAGGAGGATCACCAATTCATGGCAGCAAGTTCATGGTCAGCCTCAGCAACTTACTGAAGCCCTGCTTCAAAATAAAAGATAATAGCTTGGAGGTAGAATGCCCCTGGGTTCAATCCCCAGTACCACAAAAAAATGGAGAAATTCATTATTATAACAATTAATATTTAAATCTCGTAATACCATATGAATTGTTCACATTGTATGTCTCTGTGTGCCACTGACTTAGCTTAGAATACCACGTTATTATACTTTTATGTCATCTGGATAAAGTTATTAAGCTGAACAGTTAAGGGAAAATAAGTGCATATTTATGAAAGGGCTTGTAGAGGTGATTTAAGAAAATCAGAAAGAAACATTTTATAACTCTATTTTTGCCTTTTTAGTGGATTATAATTATACATAATCATAGGATTCACTGTCATATATTAATACATGCACAAAGTATAACTTGGCCTCTACTGCTTTCTAATTCATTTATTTATTCAGCAAACATTTATTGAGCAGCATCCATTTTTTTTTATTTCTTTTTTGTTGTTGTTGTTGTACTAGGGATTGAACCCAGGGACATCATTCTACCTCTGAGCTGCACCTCCAGTTTTTTTGTTTGTTTGTTTTGTTTTGTTTTATCTTGCAACAGGATCTTACTAAGTTGCTGAGGCTGCCCTTGACCTGCTATCCTCCTGTTTTGGCCTCTCATGTACTGGGATTACAGGTGTGTGTCACCATTCTTGGTTGAGCATCCACTCTTTACTGTGTACTACTACAGGTTCTGGGAATATATAGTGAACAAAATCCCTGCCCCCACATGGTAGATGATGAGACAGTCAATAGAACAAATGAATGACATATATAACAGGCTAGATAACTCAGTTTAATTCATTCAAGTTTTACAAATTAAACACATGCTAACTATTCAGAAGAAAATTAAAGCAGTAAGGAAATAGATAATTCCTTTTTGTGGTACTAGAGATTGAACCTAGGGTCATTCTATCTCTGAACTACACCTCAGCCTTATTTTATTTTTTATTTGGAAACAGGGCCTAGCTAAGTTGCTGAGGGAGGTCTCACTAAGTTGCTGAGACTGTCCTTGAACCTGCCACCCTCCTGTTAGCCTCCCCAAAATGGGGATTACAAGAATGTGTTACATGCCCAGCTTCATTGTATTTTTTTTTTAAATCTGGAGTTCATGATACAGTGAGAAGCCATTGACATGTATTCGAGTGCCAACTGAAGAAGTTATTTAATGTCTCTGAGACTGAATTTTCTTATCCATAAAATGTATGCAATGTTAATTTCCATAGAACCATGAACAAATTAAATAAGATGGTGAGTATGCAAATTATGAACTCATACAGTTGTATCATAAATGTCAGTTTTCATTCCTGCTTGCTTGCTACAGTCAGTTATGAAACCTAGATAGCTTTCCAAAGATAGCACTCTCTTTTACTGGTGAACTCTTCAGCACATAGCACCAAGTACCAAGTATTTGATGTAACTTTCCCTCATTTAAGACATAAGTACCACTGAGAATAGAGGAACAGAGAAGATCTCTGGGGAGAAGACTCTCTTTAAGTATCAAACTTCCCTTGGTATTAGAAATGTCTCCAGTTACATAGAAGCAAAATAATACAATGCAAGTTGAGCATTAGAGTTTTACATAAAATGGCTGGTTTTCTCTTTTAAAGGCAGAAGAGGATATTTTTTCACCATAGAGAAAGAACAAAATTTCCAAAGCATTATTGGATGACCTCTACCAGAAACTGCATTACTCTTCATCTCTTCACTCCAACAAGTTAACCTACTTTCTTCTGATTTCCAGTCAACCTTGTGACTACACCATCCCAGAATAGCACTCATAGATACAAGGAATAGTTTTACTCCCTGGAACACTGAAGCGCTATCAGGATGGTTGAGAAACTGCTCAGTGCTCACATTCTCAATAATTGCATTCAAGAAAACAATCATGTCCAAAAACATCTCCTGTATGGTTGATTTGGCAAGTCCTGTGCTAATTAGCCACTAAGGCCTGTGCTAGTTAGCCACTGGACATGCTTCAGGAGTAAGACACAGACAAGAAAGCAGAGGAGGCAAAGGAGATGAAGTCATCAAAATATGAGTAAAAGGGAATGCTGAATCAGACAGGAACATGACCTGTAATATTCAGGAGAAAAGTGATTCTAGGATAATTTCAACATTTCTGGCTTGCATGACAGGAAAGGTTTGATAAGATTCACTATCACAGAGGGAATAAAATGGTATTCTTTATTTTTCCTGTTGGATGAGGTGGAAATGGAGAGATAATATATTTTCTTTGCTAGAGCTAGATATATAATTTTGAAATGCAGGAGAAATTATTGGCGCTGTCACTTGCAGGTCTATACTAATATAGGCAGGACACAGGAGCTAGAACAACAAGAACAGATGGGGGCAGCTGGGGATACCTCATTCCTCCTGCTTCTTTGGCTTCCATTTTTATGCATGATAAGAATGTTAAGATATCGAGAGTAATTTCACACATTCACCCTAGTCCAGAGCACTTCGATTTCATTAATGCAACCTGTATGATTGCCAAGAATGAAATTGTCTCTTGGAGCATTCTCTTATCCTAGTCCTGTGCAGTTTTCTGTAGTTAATGAATAGGAGTATTACTCACTAACTAGAACTGGGAATTGTACAGTTCAGATGGTACAACTTCTGCTTGGGCAAGTAAATATTTTAAGTTGATTGACTTTTGACCAGGGAAGATCTTCCCACAACACTTCTGAAAATTCCCCATCATATCCAAAATCCCCAACAGTGGTAGATCAGTGATGCATACATATATTCACATATATGTATGTAAACTCATATTTATATGCTCATATGTTTTTAAATATAATAAATATCTATTGACTTAATAATCAGGAAAATATTTTAAATGAAGTAAGTCTGGCAAAAACTTCCAGATGAACTGAAGGTTCTGGCATAGTCAATTGAAAAGAGTTTCATGAAAATCACAGTGGGATATGCTCAGCTCAGAATTACTGGATGGATAAAGAAGACTAAAGCAGGGAATGTCATCAACTAGCAAGTGCTCTCAAGGTCCTGTTATTGTCTTATGAAAAATGGTCTAGACCTCCCAGAAGGGAATGTAACGAATATAACCTTCAAAACAGAAAGTATTCATCTAATGATTTTTGCAGGCAGAAAAAAAAAATCTACCCTCTGCAGAAGTAATATTCTGGAAGGCAAGTTAGATTTATGGAAGTATGGCAGTTTCTTAAGCCAGGAACTTTGAATCTATCTAGAAGAGACAAGTGAACAGTCACTTATATTCAGAAGTCAATGTCCTTCCAGTGGAAAGAGTTCTTTATTCTTGTTTTCAAACACATATAGTCATATTACATTCTGGAAATGGAATGGCTTGACAATAGGTGTTTGGACTGGTCTGCTATGCACTACCAATAGTGCAAAGCAAAAGCAAAACCAGTTGCTGTTTCTATGGGCTTAATCAAAATTATTAGAACATAATAATATATGTATTTCCTTTTTGTTTAAACTTCTTTTTTTTTTGGCTTTTGAGGCACAGTACAACATCAAATTTCAAGTTAAAATGAAGTGTGACACCTCAATAAAAAGAAAACTATGGAAACCAAATACAGATCTTATTCTACACACAGAATAAGCAGCCCGAGATGGAAATCATATACATTTTGCCTATACTTGCCAATAATTAAAGAAAATCAAAACCATCATGCCCTTACATAACATGTTTACTATTTAATATAATATTTACATATAGCAATAGAATAAGTAAAAGCATAATTGGGTGTACTCGCTGAGGATTATATAGAGCAGTGCATTTCCAAACCCTCATCAGATGGCCTAATCCACCAGCATTTACCATCATACAAACCAGGATGTGGTTTTGTTTTGACAACTAACAAGTTCCTAACAAGTGTCTGCAGTTCCTAGGAAGATTTTGTCCAAATATCAGATGTGGCTGTTGAAAACCAATGATTATAACAAAAAGTAGTTTCAGACTTTCTCTTAGAAGAGCCCCCTCATAAATGCTGGGAGATGTCTTGATTCTCTTCATTTATGGAGAATGAATTACAATTAAGGAAGCATTCCTTTAATCTGACTCAAGTCTCCGTGCTTCCCAGGCTGCGTGGCACTTGCCTTGCATCACTCTCCTCAGAATCCTCTGTGGACGCACTGCATCTCGCCCTGTGCTTCACCCTGCTTGCTTGTTCAGCCACACTTGCATCCAGAGGCCTATGTGATACCCACTTCTCCTTCCCAGATATACTTTCAACCTTATTTGGAATTCTTTCAAGTCCTGATATGGAAAATTAAATTTAAGTGGGAATATTGGGAGAAAGCTGGAAGATGAAATGATAAAAAATAATTACAAGATATTTTTAGGAAGATACAAAATAAACAGAAGTACCTTGCAGGTGATGAAGCATTTGCAATATTGTGAGTGTATTAAATGCCACTGAGTTCTATACTTTAAATGGCCAAAGTGGTACATTTTACATTGTATTGGTTTTGTCATGATAAAAAAAAAATGGCTCAAGGAAAAAGGAAAAACGAAAAAAAAGTCCTTTACCATTGACTTACAATATCTCAGATTTGTAAAGGATTAGAAAGTTGTCTAGGCAAGTATTTTTAAGCCACTGGTAGCAACCACTTTGTGACTCATAAAATTAATGTGTATAAGACTATATTACTTAATAAAATGAAAGCGAAAAAAATATTTTCATATGGTACTGAGGATTGAACCCAGGGATGTTCTACCTCTGAGCTATGCTACCTTTTCATTTTTTTTTTAAATTTTGAAATAAGATCTTGCTAAGTTGCTGAGGCTAGCCTCAAATCTATAATGCCCCTGTCTCAGCCTCCCAAATACAGGAATGCACCATCACATATAATGAGGTTACATATAGAATAGTTTAATAAACCATGTCTTTCAATTCTGTGTATAATATATGTTCATGTACTTCACCATGCTGCAAAACATATTTCACACTGTTTGTTGCAATAAAAAAAGTTAAAGGTATCTAGTCTGACCCAACTTTTCATCCTATGCAAATATCCATTCCACATAATTTCTGACCGTTATATCAATGGGACAAAGGGAGAAGATTCCACATTTAGTAGTGTTAAATACATCGTCTATAGTAGATCTAACTACTAAAATCAAGTATAGACACACACCAAGATTATAAGTGTGTACAACTCTGAAACAATTCAAACATAGAACCATAGAGTCAATATTTACTAGCAGTCTTTTGTGATCTGTCATTTATAAAACGACACAGGATGTGACCCTGAAAACTTACTGGAAGCCTCATTTCTATGCTGAGGAACACAGAAGTATGGAAATAAAGGCGTATACTTTTTGTACATTTAAGCAAGCAAGACTTTGGAGGAAATAAGCAACTAGCATTCTGCAGATACTATTTCTGGCAAGGGTATGACAAATATTCTCATTCTTTATCATATATAATATAATACACCAGTAAAAGCATATTAAAAATCAAAAATAGAATTTTGGGAGAATAAACGATAAAAAGGTAAGTTTAGAGGACCATCATCTCAAGTTCCTATAATAAATTTACACCATTATATAGTACTTCTGGCCACAGGAGTCTAAGAAACATAAAATGGAGGTTGAGAAAGTTGAAGAATTTGGAATTACACTAACAGAGGAGTTGATACAATTTTATACTTTTATTGGTGCATTGTAATGACACATCACAGTGAGGTTGGTGCGTTTCCCTCTGGATCACACCCCACTATCCCTTCTCCCTGTACCCATTAGTGAGATTGGTAGTCATACTTTTATATGGACATAGCATTATTTGAACTGTTTACTTCATCAGTTCTCCTTTTTACCCTCCTCATCTCCCTCCCTGAATCTCCTTCCACTATTCTATTGGTTTCTCTCTTTTAGTCCCTTTCATTTCCTATTTTCACTCTAGCTTCTACATATGAGAGAGAAAACATTTGACCTTTGACTTTCTGAGATTGATTGATCCTACTTAGCATAAAATTCTCTAGTTTAATCCATTTTCTTGCAAATAACATAATTTTTTCTTCCTTATGGCTGAGTACAATTCCACTGTGTGTCTATACCACATTTTCTTTATCCATTCATCTGTTGATGGACACTTAAGTTGGTTCTGTAATTTGTGCTGCTATATAAAATGTCTTCTAAAAATGATTAAGTATGATGTATTTATTTCCAGTACTACTAAATACTGAGTGGTCTGTAAGGTGGGCCTTTCCAATAAAAGTGAACATCAGCTTAACCTAATGTTCCTAGAGGTTTGTTACAGACCACGAGGGCATCTCCATCGCGATGAGGTGGTCATTCTCCAGGATTCACCTCTTCATAGATAAGACAGAGCTCTAAAACATATGATCCTTCTTGCTGATACTCTTAGATCCACCAGACTTAACATGCATGCCTGGCAGAGGAAACAAGGGTCTCCTTACTATTCTAAATCACTCATCAATGAATGCCAGATGCTTTCCTGGAAGACTTGACCAACAAGAAAATACAAAAATCTTGAAATGACATTCAACCTGCACACAGTGGGTAAGAACTTGCTGACAATACAGTCTTAAAATTCCCTGCTTCCGGAAGTGCTGATAATAAAGATCCCAAATCATAGATACTTATGCAAAATGACCTCTTCTCAAGTACTGAAAATAGTTTCTAGGGCAGCACTCATAAATATTTCAAAACTTCTCTCAGACAGAGGAGCTTTGCCATGGTTTTAGAAGCTTTGCAGTATAGATGTTCAGACACACTGGATTGAAAGCAGTTGAAGAGTCTTCATCACCATTTCCCTCCTTGAGAGAAGAGCCGGGCTTGTGTGTGGAGGAAAGGGAACTCCTTAACCCCCAGGAGTTGAACTGAAAAAAACTGTTCAAAATGACAAATCTGACCACCTAAAGAAGTAGCCAGAATGATTACAAATGAGTCATTGAGGAGGCCAGAGAATATGAAATTTCAATTCAAATGATTAAACATGTAAAATTGAAATGTAATTGTACTTGAAAAGATGAAATTTAAATGATTATCCCTACCCTAAAGAAAAAGTCTAACCTATAACTTTGATTCTTATGAAAAAACTTTAGTAGAAAGATGTCTGTTTAAGAGGAAATAAAATGTATCAATTGTTTTTCCAGTAAAATCTGGGAAATGTGTAAGAAATGTGTATCTGTAGGAATGTTCCTCTGACTATGATGGATAAATAGGCTCCAAATTTACATTCCAGCTACAAACAAACAACCATAAAATTAGACAGAAAACATGAAAAAAACAATAGTACAAAACTGAGATTCCAAAAGAGAGAGAAACAAACAAAGTGACCCTAAAATTATCCCATTGTTTTGTCTGGTGACATATTCTAGATCACAATGAAAAAAAGAAGAAGCAAAGAAGAACATAGAAGTTTCACTGCATTAATGTGCAGAGATTACAGTTCAGAGAAGGAAGAAAAAGCAACTAAAGTATGCAGAGACTTTCACAGAAAAGAAAGCCACTCAAGGAATGAGAGATCTATACACCTGCATAGAGGTCCCATTGAGACTCTGCTAAACTCTAACCTCTGCATACCTACACTGAAACTCCTCAAGGCTGTGCAAAGAGCCAATCAGATACTGTGTCTTCCAGAGCATATCTAGGGTGAGCATGTAACTGGGCCACCAGTAGGTATTCTTAGTCATACAAGGCCATCAGCAGAGACTCAAGAAGTATTAAGTGGTAGTATAAACAAACCAGCTGTAAAGTAAGGGCTACTAAAGATTGGCTTCAATAAAGTTTAAAAACAAATCTTGAAATGATGGAGATAATTTGTGAGTAGCTTAACTTCCTGCCAGATAACACCAAATACTTTTTAGAGAAAACCAAAATTTGGACTGTAAATAATGTAATGCGAATAGTGTCCAGTGACCAATGAAATATTCTAAGTATATCAAGAAGCAGCCAAGTTTGACTCATAAGGCAGGAGAAAATTTAAGAGAAAAAGATTCAGAGCTGTGCATAGTAGCACATGCATGAAATTCTAGTGCTTTGGAAACTGAAACAAGAGGATTACAGGTTCTCAGCTAGCCTCAGCAACTTCATAACAGCTTAGTAAGAACTTGTTTCAAAATAAAAAAATAAAAAATAGGAGCCAGCCTCAGTAACTTCACAAGGCCCTTCACAACTTAGTGAGAACTTGTTTCAAAATTAAAACAATAAAAAATAGGGCTGGAAGTCTAGTTCAAATGTAGAATGCCTCTGAGTTCTATCCCTGGTACCCCCCCCCCCCCCCGCAAAACACATACACACAAAGACTCAGAAATTATAAAATTGGCATACTAAAACTTACAGAAAAAAAATACCTTTTTTTGCAGTACTGGGGATTGAACCCAGGGGCATCCTACCTTCGATCTATACCACCAGCCCCATTTTTTTTCTTTATTTTGAAATAGGGACTAAGTTGTGGAGGGCCTCACTAAGTAGCTGAGGCTGGCCAGGAACCTGGATTCTCCTGTCTCAGCCTCCCAAGAACTGGGATCACAAGTGTGTGCCACCACACACACAGCAAAAAAACTATTATAAATATTCTCTGCATACTCAAGTTTCTAAAGGAAAGTATAAAACAGTGATAAGAGAAACAAAACACAAAAAACAAGAAAATGGAAATTCAGGAGATAAAAAGTACAGTCTGAAATGACTAATAGATGATTTTAAAAGCAGAGTAGACACTAGAGAGAAAAGTTCAATGGACTTGAAGTTTCACCAACAGAAATAATTAATATAGAAACACCAAGGGGAAAAAATGATAAAAAGTTGAACAGAAACAGTGACTTGTTAAACAGTACCAAACAGTCTAGTATATGTATAATCAGAATCCCCTCTCCAAAAGAAGAGAGTTAATTAGAAAATATCTGAATATATATATGTATATATGTATATATATATATATATACACATGCATGTATATAATTTTCAAATTTGATGAAGACTATAAACCTAGAGAGGCAAGAAACAAACAAACAAACAAAACCCCAAGATACACATGGAAACTCAAAAAGCATAATCAAATTACCAGAAACCTATCATGAAGAAAAAGATCTACAGCATTTAAGAGTAGATAGTAAAAACAAAAACAATATATTCATATATTCCATATAAGCAAAACTAAGAATGACCAAAGAATTTTTGTCAGCAACTTTTCAAGCAACTTTTGGCAGCAACTTCTGCAATACTTTTAAAGAAAAAGAGTAATAACTTTCAATATAAAATAGTATACTTAGTAAAAATGACTTGTAAGAAAAAATAAAATGAAGATTTTTCCAACAAATAGTAATTGGGATAGTTTATTCCAGTAGAGCTGCACTAGTAGAAATATTAAAAGAAGTTTACATGGAAGGAAAATGATACCAGAAGGAAATACAGATTTACACAAAGAAATGAAGGAAACACAAATGGTAAGTGTTTGGGCCTTTCTCATCGTTTAAGGTTTTAGAAGATAATGACTTATTTAAAGCAAAAATACAGTAAAATTCTGTGAATTTTTTAAGTATGTAGAAGTAAGATTGTGGAACCAGAACATGAAACCAGAAATAGATATCATGGGTGGGAAGATAGAAATAGACATTTTTCAAGATTCTTCTAAGTAAATCACATAATGTATATAATATTCTAAAGGTGTATATTGTTCTAGATTTTCCAATTTGTTAGCATATATAACTGTTCATAAAAATAACAATATTTGGTATTGCTGTGGTGCCATTTGGTGCCATTTGTAATGTGTCCTTTTTCATCTCCCATTTTATTTTGGTATTCTTTCTAAACTAAAGGCTTGTAAATTTAATATTTTTTTTAAAAAACCTCTTCATTTCATTGCCTGTTTGTATTAATTTTAGCCTCTATTTCATCTATTTCTGCTCTGACCTTCATTATTTCTTTGCTTCTTTTAATTTTGAGTATAGTTCATTTTTGTTTTTCTAGTTCCTTAAGCTGGGATCCTACGTTGTTAACTTGAGTTCTTTCTACTTTCTTGATGCAGGAATTCATTGATATAAACTTCTCACTCACTAATGCTTTGGGGATGTTGTGTTTCTATTATCATGTGTCTCCAGAAACTTTAAATTTCCTTCTTAAATTTTTGATTGACCCATTGGTTATTTGATAGCATATTATTCAATATTTAAGTATTTGTGTAGTTTCCAAAGTTCATGTCATAGCCTGGCAAAGTGGTGCACACTTGTAATCCCAGTACTTGGGAAGTTGAGACAGGAGGAACATAGGTTTAGAGCCAGTCTCAGAAACGTAGCAAGGCTCTCAGAAATTTAGTGAAACCCTGTTTCCAAATAGAAAAGTAAGAACTTGGGGTGTAATTCAGAGATAGCATGCCCCTGGGTTATATTCCCAGTATCACACACACACACACACACACACACACACACACACACACACACACAAAACCAGTTTTTTTGTATTATAATATGTCAATTAAAAATAATAACATGCCTTTTGTAAGCCTAGAGAACATCTATGAAAATTGAAACAGAGGTCTAGCTATAAATTAGTATGAACAGAAAGAATACTCAACTAATTTTATTAGGAAAAGGTAAGACAAAAAAAAAGCCAAGATGTTCACTTTCAGCCCATCCATATCAATAATTTCATTACATAAAAATGTCTAAGATCCAATTAAAGAAATTGTCATACTATATAAAAGATGCAGGACTAAATGACATAGAGGAAACACACTTTTTATATAAATATACAGCTTGATGCTCACTAAAATACACAATGTGGATAGTAAAATAAGACAATAAATTTAAAAGAATTAAAATTATATCATTTTTATAGCTAATCACAATAAAATTGAGATGAAATCAATAACGGAAAAAGTTGGAAGCAGGATTTTGTTGTAATCTCAACAGTGGATAAATCCATTACAATTGGTGGTGGCCTGGGCTGACAGGCTGTGGCTGGAAAAGGTGGGTTCCTGAGGGTATGGCCTTGGACCCCATGATGTGAGAGTGAAGCCATCAGCTCTCTCTCTATTTCCTACCAACATGCCCTGAGATCAGCAGTCCCCAGCCTCACATGGACTAAACTAAAAAATCTCCAAGGAAACTATTAACAAAATCTTTCTTTAAGTTGTATGATCAGTTATTTGGATTATAGCAGTGAGAATGCTGACTGCGACAGAAATTAGTACCAGAGAAATGGGGTCACTGCTATATCTTAGTACGACCGTATGTTTTCTGAGTCTTTGGAACTGGTTTATGAGAGGAAATTGGAAGGGCCAGAATGTGGCTTGAAAGGTGGATAATAGAGAATGTATTCAGGAAATTTTGGAAGAAAATGAAGACTCAGAAAATGGGATAGAGGTGAAATGTGTTACATTCTGACAAATAACATATTGGCATTTTGTCCATGTCCTGAAACTTTGTGTGAAGCTGAATTTAAAGATGATAGACTGATTAATAAATTGGTGGAGGAAATTTCAAAACAGCAAAATATCCAAACTGCATCATGGATAATAATGTCTGCATTCAGTGAATAGTACATCAAATTTCGAGGGCAGAAAGGAAAGCAGAGAGATTTATAGACTTGTAGTTTGGTCAGAAAGGCATGTGTAAAGCTGAGGCCCAGAGAGAAGGTGCTGTGAAAGAAAGTAAGATGGCTGAAGGGAGTTTCAATGCCTTGATTAAAGACAAAGAAAGAAATGTAGTTGAAGATTTGCATAAAGAAGAAATATTGTGATCAGGGCAATTCAAGCCCAAGTGCTAAACCATCAAAACAAGATGGTCATTCTGAGAAAAGACACTCATAGTCCTTCCCTAGGTCCTGGACAGAGAGGAAGCCAGTGGTGACCTAGATCGATGTGGGCCCAGTTGTGGCTGGAATGGAGATGGGCCCTAAGGCTTTATTAAAGAGGGTGTGACTGCCTTCCCTGCTGCTGATCAACAATCTTGGTGCTCACGAAATGTTTGCTTTGCTTAAAAAAAGGGGGTCATGGAGGCTTATCTCCAGATTTCAAAGGAAGGCCTGGGAAGCCAGGCAATGTGTGACAAGGTTATAATCTCTTCAGGCAAGCCCAACTGGGGGCAATTCATGAAGCTATGAGGGTGAAGACTAGATTGCAAGAACCCCCCTCCCCTGACTTAGAAATGCCAGAAATGTAGAATTGTCATGAGGAAAGGCTGCAAACTATGATTCACTGAGCCTGGAAGAGTGAGTATGCTTCCTGTTGCAATCAACCAGGCCACAGGGGCTGGGCTGCCAAGGCCCCTTGGAGATCCCATTTCACAGCCATGTGCCCTAGATTCCAGAAATAGAGCTGTAGGATTAAATGCTTGCCCTGCTGGATTTTGACATTGTTTTGGTCCTGTTCCTTCCTTCTATGGTCCTGTTCCTCCCTTTTGAAATGCCAGTGTTACTCTGTGTCACTGTGCATTGGATGCATGTAACTTATTTTTTGTTTTTATTTTTATTTTCTTTTGCAGCAGCTCGCAGCCAAGAGTTTACTTTGAGTCTCAGAGGAGACTTTGAACTTTAAACTTTTGAGTGGTGCTGGACCACTCAAAAGAATATGGGAAATCTTGGAGAGAGACTAAATGCATTTTGCATTGTGAGGTGGCCATGAGTTCTAGGGTGACAGGGGAAGAATGAAATGGTTTGGATTTAGAATGTTCTCCCAGCCCTTACAGAAACACAGTAGCAATGTTGGAAGTAGGACTTGGTCATAATCTCAGCAGTGGATGATTTATCTGGGTGGTGGTCTGGGCCTACAAATGTAGCTGGAGAAGGTGGGTCCCTAGGGTATGGCCTTGGGGATAATATATGATCCCCGATCTTCTTGCTAGTTTTCTGCTTCTGGCCTCTGTGATGCGAGAAAAAAGCCATGTGGGCTCCCTCTCTCCACTTCCTGCTGCCATACCTTGAGATTTATAGTCCCCAGCATCACAGGGACTGAACCCAAAATCACCAAGGAAACTGAAAGCAAATAAATTTTCCTTCCTCAAAGTTGTATGGTAAATTTTTTGGATTATTGTGGTGAGAATGCTGACTGAAACACTAAGTGAAATGGAGAAACTATTCAAAAGAGAAATTATACCTCAATAAAATTAATCTAAAATAAAACTTAGCCAGGCATGGTGGCGCACACCTGTAATGCCAGTACTTGAGAGGCTGAGACAGGAGGATATCAGGTTTGAGGCTTTAGTGAGACCGTGTTTCAAAATTTACAAAAATAAAATAGGGCTGGAGTTGTAGCCCAGAGCTTGAATGCCCTGAGTTCAATCCCTAGTTTAAAAAAAAAAATGTTCAACATCACTAGCAATCAGAGAGATATAAATCAAAACTATCCTGAGATTTCACCTAACTCCAATTAGAATGGCAATCATTAAAAACACAAACAACAACAAATGCTGGTGAGGGTGTGGAGAAGTGGGAACTTTATTGCATTGTTGGTGGGATTGCAGATTAGTGCAACCACTTTGGAAAACAATACGGAGGGTCCTCAGATGAATGGGTATGAACCTACCATATGATCCAATAATACCACTTCTAGGCATTTACCCAAAAGAATGGAAACCAAACTACCAGACCAATGCCTGTGTATCTATGTTTATAACTGCACAATTAACAATTGCCAAACTGTGGAACCAGCCAAGAGGTCCATCAACAGATGAATGGATTACAAAACTATGGAATATGTACACAATGGAATTTTAGTTAGCCATAAAGGAGAACAAAATCATGTCATTTTCAGGGAAATTGATGGAACTGGAAAACATGCTAAGTGAGATCAGTCAGTCACAAAAAGTAAAACATTGGATGTTCTTCCTAATATGCAGAAGCTAGGGAGGAAGTGGGTCATAAGAGGGACTCTAGACAAACAAGGGAAAAACCTTAGATGAACAAAGAAGGTGACCTAACTGAAGGTGATGGGGTAGGGCAGAGGGAAACACCCTAATGCACTTGATATAGATTCACAAACATATCAAAGCCAATCACTAAGTCGAACATGAGGAGGGAGGAGGGAGCGAATGAGGTGGGAATTGGGGAAGGGCTAGATGAGTGATTTGCACATGTATGCCTCTACCAGCTTGCTCTTCATTAAGATGTATGATTACAATGCAACAATAAATAAATAGATATATCAATGTCTGGATTCTGATTTAAATTAACTTCATATCTTAGTCATATTAATAATCTATATGATGATCAACAGAGACACAATAAATCTTTTATTGCTAGTTTAATTTTAAAAAAGGAGGGAAGGAAAATACATCTTAAGGAATCAGATATGTGTACTAAATAAATGTTTACTAAAACATGTGGGGAATTGGGAGCAGTTAAGTGAAATATTTAACCAGACACTTCTATGTATACTATCACAATCCCTTTATATTTAATAGTTAAGATGCAATATAATAAAATTTACACCATAGTCATACTAATATAAAGTTCCCTGCTAATCTAAAAATTATTTCAGAATATTATAGTGCCTTGGGAATTTTATAAAAAAGGATTACTAATACTGCATATTAAAAATTAAAGTTATCTAAGACATAGACAATTAGATTAAATTCAATCTGAGTTTAAATATAAACTATAAGGTAACCGTGTAATATAATATATTTGTATAAGTACCTACCTATCTATAATATGTGTGTGGTTTCAAAGTATATTACTAAAAGATTGGAATTTCCTGACCCTGCAATAAAAAAAGAAATGTCCAAATAATTATTTTTAAGAGACAAATCATGACATGTTATTTTTTCACCCAGCTCCTAATCAAATAATATACTTTTCCTAAGTATACTTGATTGAAACACCCATAAATTCTCAAAAAGAAACAAATTATAAAATTTTACATCTACCAGTTCTTAAAACAACCCTAGCATTTTCCCCATATAAAACATGTGTTATCTATGTAATTTTAGACATCTCTTAGGCCTTATTTTCTACCTGTGTTAGATTTTCATCACTGACAAAATATCTGAAAAATACCTTAGAGGAGGAAAGATATATTTTGGTTCCTGGTTTCAGAGGTTTCAGTCCATGGAGGGCTGGCTCTGTTGCCTTGGGTCTGAGGTGAGGTCTCTGTCATTGCCAAAGGTCATGACAGAACACAAAGCTGCTCATGTCATGACAGCCAGAAAGCAGAGAAAGATAGTACAGGACCAGAGAGAAGGTATACCCTTCAAGGCACATTACCAGTAACTACTTCCTCCAATTAGCCCTTACTGTCTACAGTGAGGCTCCCAATAATGCCCTCAAATATGAATCCTTCAATAGATCAATTCATTGATGACCTCAAAATCCTCCTGATCCAGTTAAATCCCCACCTCTGAATATTGCCTTCAACAAGTAAGTTTTGGGGAGACATTTCATTTCCAAATCATAACCTGTTATTTTAATTCTTTGTTTATTAAATCTGTATGTGCTGTATTTATTCTAGCAAATAAAATGCAAGGAAACATATAATTTGATCACCTAGCTTTAATTCAAATCTACAATTTAAAGACAGAATTACTTATGTGTAAATGTTCAATAGAGACTTTTTACTACCTATCTTCCAGTTATGGTCATCATATTCATTAATTACTTTATTGCAGATTTACGAAGTATACAACGGAACAGACATTTGCACACAGGGTTTGTAACATCAAAGAGTTCATAGGATATGCTTTTGGACTATTATTCTTAAATATTTTTATATTGGCCATAAAATATTTGAAAAAGCTACATTAACTCAAGCATGTTTTTCCTCTATGATTTTATTTAAACTCAATGTTCATGGACCATTTAAGCAGAAATAAAATTAACCAGGGAAATGGTATGAATTACATCACAATAAATGAAAAGCACAAATGATTTATTTTGTTTTCAAATTATCTTCTGATGTAACTCACCCATGAATATGGGGATTTTTTTTTAGATTTTGTTGAATAGTTTATTTGATGACTGTAAATATTGGAATATTATATTGCATGCTTTTCTAACTACTATAAGTGGGAATACATCATATGAATTAAATGTTTCCTTCTTTATTTATTTGCCTATCATCTCACAGTTTTGTCTTAAAACCTGTGAGTGACCTAGTTTTAAACAATAACAATAATACAAATGAAACTAAAAGCAGTAACAATAATAAAGCACTTTGTTATTGCAAACAATACACTTTGGCAGCCAAAGAAAACAACTGTACTGAAGATAGAAAAATTGTCTCTATTCACTTGCAAAGATGGCTAAGATCAAATTAAGACATTACTAATAGATCTAGGATATCTCAGAACTACTTGACCTATGGCTGTCAAAAGTTACTGCTATGATAAATAATATCAGAAATTGTGGTTGTGTTAGAGGGGTGGGGATGGGGGTGAGTTTCCAAGGCAATTTGGCAATTATAGGAAAGGAATGGAATGATAGAACTGAAGAATGTGAAAGCTAAATCAAACTATATGGATTATCTTTTATTTGCAAAGCACGTAATCCAACTGTTCTTTCTTTTAAAATGATTTAGAAACAGATAATTTTGGAAATACACGTTGCTTATACTTTCTGTCTGGAAGTATCCCAAAAAGAAGAAAATCTTCAGCTTTAAAATACATAGTGGCCAAGAGGTACTTTGGAAGTTCAGTTGGTAGGTCCTGAGTATCCCTCCCTCCTTTCTGCACATCTCATGACATAGAGCCATTCTTACGCTCTTCATGGAATGACGTTCTTTGGACACACCTGAAGATATTTCAGAAGTGATATTGTTAGGGTTCTTTTACAGACAAGCAACCAAAGCAATTTATTTTAGTTTCAAAACAGTGTGATTACATAATAAAAATATAATCAAACATCTGCAAGTTTCAAAACATTACATATTTGGTTTGTTTCTCCCTTGGGGAATAAATATCTCTGAAACTCTCTTGCCTTTCTTTCCCTGCTCTCTTTTCACCACTTCCTTGCGTTTTATCCTCAGCACACCTTTCATTGTCTCATGGAAAAGAGGATGTCTTTGTCCAGAATGCTTTAGTTATAATTATCATCTTGTTTAAATGTTAAAATAAAAGATAAAATTCCTTACTTTACAAATGTTTTTTCAGGATCAATTTTCTGCAGATATGTTGTTTGTCTATTCTTTTTAATTTGGTAGCCTTAAGTTTTAAGAACTAAGCCTCACTGAAAGCTTTTATGGCATTTTTCTAACATTTTAACATATAATAACTCTCTAATTTGTCCCAATAGCCCTTGGAAGCAAGCACTATTATTTAATTCTAAATGAGAAAACTGAGGCATAGAGAAATTAAGTGACTTAAGTGGTCAAGTCAGAATTTAAACACGGGCATTCCGTTCCTGAGTCAGTGTGTTTGATCAATATGTGTTTAATAACAGGAATTCAGTGTGATACGAGTTATGGAAGAATGGACTTTTTCATCAGCGCAGAATTCTAACCAAAGTATTTTTGCTTTGTTTGTTTGTGGTTGGTTGGTTGGTTGGTTGGTTTTGGAAAGCCTCCTTTTTTTGACTCCCAGGAACCACATGGGCAATCCACTGGAGACTCTTCATCACAGACTAGAGTTCATGTTTATACATTTGGATGGAAGGCCTTTTGCAATCTAGTTTCAGCCCACTTCCCAGCCAGATCATCCAGGATACCTTTCCCTCTCCTCCTCTGCCATGACATGACTCACCATTCCTGCTATCTCCCATCTCCAGAATTTTCTTCATACTCTTCTACTCAATATCAATTTCCTCTTACTCCTCTTCATCGAAGAACTCTCCAGACCTGGGATTACACTAAAAATTCATCCCCTCCAGAAAGTGTATTTCATATGCATCATTTCAGTTAGTCTTCCTTTCTCTATTCTCTTAGATTACAGTTTACATCTTTAAGATGATGGTCAGTCTTCCAGATAAAAATCACCAAAAATATAATGAGAGGAAAGGCTTTATTAAAAAAAAAGAGCTTTAAGCCAGGCATGGTGGCGCACGCTTGTAATCCCAGCATTCGGGAGGCTGAGACCGGAGGATCCGGGTTCGCAGCCAGCCTCAGCTACCTAGTGAGGCACTCCACAACTTAGTGAGACTTGGTTTCAAAATAAAGAATAATAAAAAAAAATAGGGTTGGGGGTATAGCTCGGAGGTAGAATGCCCCCGAGTTCAATCCCCAGTACTGCAAAAAAAAAAAAAAAAAGCTTTAAATCTCAAGGAAAGGACCCCACCTCTAATTTTCTAACACAAACCGAGGGCCCAGATAACCCTTCTTGTTGGAAAAAAACAAAACATATAGAAAGTGTCTCTACAACTTTAAATTGTTCATTTCTTTTTTTTTTAATTCCAGTGTTTCTTTCATTTATTTATTTTTTTTCTTTTTCTTTTTTCAGCATGGACTTTTATACGTTTCTTGAGTACAACAGGGTTACATAGACATTTATGACATATCAATCATTGTCAGATCCCAAATAGCACCACTTCTTCGTTTTACACATATAGCCCACATTCTTAACAGCCTGGTAAAGCAAAATTTCTAGAGTCATAAAACCATACTCCTTTAGGGTCATATTTTTACTTTCTAAGAAGTAGGAGCATCTTTCATCTATGCATCCTAGGGGCAATCTCCAGGCTTCGAGATGCCAATGTAGCCATAGCAGAAGAGTCAGTATAATTGCTCATCTATGCAGATAGCAACTGCCATGGGGGAAAGGGCCCAGCTGGGCTCCCACAACTCCCCTGTTTTTATTTTAAAATGCACGAAGGACTGTGCCTGTCTTACGTTGTTTCCTACCAGGTGCTTAATCTTACCCGTCATGGAGTCTCAATGGAGTCTCATCACCTTCAACGGAAGGTGAAGGGGGTAGGGAGGACACCCTAATGAACATGATGTACTTTCTATGAACACATATAAGTCAATCACTAAACTGACCTTGAGAAGGAGGAAGGAGGAGGGAGTGGGGCGGGAATTGGGGAAGGGTTAAATGAGAATGTGTGCATGGATGGCTTTACCTATACTAGCTTGTACCTAACAAAGATGTGTAATTACAATGCACCAAATAAGGGAAAGATGAAAAAAAAAAAAAAAAAGATTTGTTAAAGTTACACCCAGAGATTTTGGATCTACGTAATGCGGAGCCTACTTCTATTAACCTGGCAGAAACAGCTAAGACATTTGTAGATCGGCTTCAAGCCTTGGTCACTACCTGGCCCTCGTTTACCTCTTTGCTAGGAGGAGTTATTGTAGCAACAGCAATAGTCATTCTAGGTTTATGCAATCTACCACTTGTTGTACGCCTTGTGATCAATGCCTATGTTAGTATATGAGCAGATTTACATGGAATAAAAATGCAAGCACTGCCTCGCACAGGGCCTGGTAGTCAATGACGGGTTCTATTTTCTCAGGGCAAATCAATGTAAGACAGGGCTCGTTAAATTGCTTATTTCATTGTAGCCCAAAACTCTAAGAATACTAGTTAAGCCAAAACTTGGTGAAGTAGATATCTTCTCTCAGCCTTTTCACAAGTTGGTGGAACATATATAATGTTTAATTGAATTCATAGTATTCTGGAAGTTATTTGACATCTAGAAAGTTAGAGCAGGAAGAAGAGTAACAGTGATATCCACATTGCAAACATAACTTATTACCTCCATAACCTTTATACCTGCCTCATTCAGCTACCAGGAAGGCAGTCAACTTAGAACAAAAAACTCCTATGGATTCCTTTAAGAAGTACCAAGATGTCACAAAAGAGTTCAAATCAAATAGAAAAATATACACATCAGTGCATGTTTTGTATTAATGTATGTAAGTGAAAATATTAGCAATATTCAAAGCAATAGTCTTACTCTCCAAAAGATACTAAATAATTTTTAAGTTTTTGTGATAAATGGCATCAGGCTGAAAATCAGCAAATAATACATATTTACAGATTATTTAGCATGTACTAGGCACTCTGTTAAGCACTGGTTTATTAGGGAACACAGGCTTTACTCTAATATAAAATTTACTCTAATCTGACAGATACAATGCTAATTTTTTTGTCTTTCGAGTTTATCTATGAAGTTTATGCTATACAGAAGTTGAGTTTATATCCTTTTCCTTTTGATTTTATGTTTTGTGTGTTTATAAAAGATTACAAAATCTTCCACCAATTATCATATATTCTTGAGCTACTTATTTAAAGAAACTTCTCCCAAACCTCAATGGCACATTATTAATAAGCAATGTAATAAGAGTTTGCCATTCACTGTTTACCTGGTACATTCTGTCAGTACAATGAAGTGTTGAAATCTCCATCTTACAATTGTGAGCACTGAGGCCCAAAGAAATAAGACTACTTTCACAAAGCCATAGAACTCTAAGGTAGTAGTTTCCAACACTTGAGTGTACATCATAATCACCTTCTTAAGAACTCAGTTGATGGTATTACTTAATAATTATTTCTTCCCTTGAGATATATGGGCAGAAGAAAATGATAAAGACAAAAATAAAATAAGGGACAAGGAGAAGAATGTTGAGATAATTCATATCTGATAAAATTCAAGTTGCCAATCTGAATGGCCAAGATCAAGAAAGACGAGTTTTAAGACTATTGTTACAGGTATCTCCTCATTTCTGGGGTTCTCTAAAATCATTACCTGGTACTCAACACAAGAAACTTCTATTTTTACATGTGTTTCTATCACATTTTCCACATCTATAGCAACTTTCTTACTCTCATTACCATTCCTCTCCATATCCACGTAAGCTTCACTCACTTAACACGAGTCTCAGGAATACCACTTGCTTATGAATTATACATACATACATACATACATACATACATACATACATACTGAGCCTACAATGATCTATAGTACATATGTTAATGTTCACATTTGCTTGGTACTAGTACTTTTAAAAAATGAATTTGCATTGGTGTTAAAAATTGATGCTTATTAGTAAAGACAGTTAAACTTCAAGAGCTGTCACAATCCAATACTGTGGTCTTTGTGGTTGTTTTGGAGTACAGTATAAGAGCATTGCACAATGCAGAACCCAGCTGCTTGTCTTTCCTGTGCAACAAAGTATAATTCTTTGGGAAGCCGGATATCTGGTTATTATAGTATATATCCACGCTCCGGTTCCACTCTCCCAAATAAAGGCTTTGTCTGGCAGATGTTGTGCAATCTTCTCTAGACCATAACACATCTGGCACACAAAGAAGGTCATTGTCAATATTCCACTGGGGCCATTATGTTTTCCCCAAATATCCGCTAATATCATTATAGTCTACTTCAGACAAAACTTAGGACATTTCTTAATCTAGAAAATATTCCTAAGGTACTATTTCTCTGGTTAAAAAAAAAAAAAGAATCATGGAAGTTTCCAGTAGGCATACCCAACTACTTAACTTGAGTGAGTAAATAAATAATTAGTTCATTTTTTAGCAAGTCACTTAATCACTCTATGCCTCAACTTTCTTATCTATGAGATGAGGATAAGAATAGTATCCATGTTGCTTATGTCTCATGATTGCCAGAAATATTAAGTCAGTTATTGTGACTATTAAATCAGTTATGTAAAGCATAGACCAGTGACTAGATCTCAGTGTAAGATCACCATTTCCATCATTTCTCTCCATTTGTTGAAATCTTATGAGAAAAGTTGCAATAGATATATTTAGTCCATTGTGTTCCAAAATTAGAAGAAAGTTGCTAAGCATTGTAGAACATTTGTATTGCACCAATCTGGATATGGTTTTACAAGGTTAAGAAACAATTTGAACTTGCACAGGATGTACATTTGTTTCCATTTTGGTTTGTTGGTCTTCTGGGCTTGTTGTATTTGTTTTTAGGGCCCCTGGGGAATATATATTCTACAGAAAAATGAAGCATTTTTAAATGAAAAATTTGGAACACAATTTTTAAATGAAAATTATTTATACTGTGAGTAATATTAAGTATTTTTTTGAATATAGGATTCACTTATGAATCCTATATTCACTTATTATAAGCAGGTCTGGTGATTATGAATTCCTTTAATTTATGCTTATCTGGAACATTTATCTTTATTTATCATTTGATTCTAAAGGATACCCTTGCTTAACACTGGGATCTTGATTGGCAGTTATAGTTATTTTCTTTCAGGACTTGAAACACATCACCCTCCTGGCCTTTAAAGCTTATTCTGAGAAATCTGCCACTATTGTGATATTTTTTCTTTTAAAGGTAAGACACTTCTTTTTTGCAGATTTTAATATTTTTTACATTGAATTATAATATGCAATGGAAAGGTTCATTTTTATCATGTCTATTTGGGGTTCTAAATTCCTCCTGTGCTGGGATGTCCATGTCTTTCTCAAGATTTGGGAAATTTTCTGCTATTGTATTGCTAAATAAGCTTTCTATACTCTGAACATGTAGTTTTTCTTTCTCTACTACGCAAATTATTCAGATGTTTGATCTTTAAATGTTGTCCCTGATACCTTGAGGTTTCTTTTCATTCTTTCTTATTTTGATTTTCTTTACTGCTGTCTCATTGCACTGTTTTGTCAGTTATCTTCAATTTAAGATTTTTTTTTTTTCTGCTTGGTCTAGTCTGTTGTTGAGGATTTCAACTGAGTTTTTAATCTGATTTATTGATGTTTTCATTTCCAATATTTCTATTTGGTTCTTTTGCAAAATCTATTTATATCATTCATACTTTGCATTGTCTTCTTTAATCTGGGTTTTTGTTTTCCCTTGACTTTTATGAGTCTTTTAAAAATATTTCTTTTGAATTTTTTTTGTCTGGCATTTTATCCAAGTTGATGTCTTTGCATTTTTTACTAGACAGTAAAAAATTTTAGGAGTCATATTGCCTTGTTTGTGTGTGTGTGTGTGTGTGTGTGTGTGTGTGTGTGTGTGTGTGTTTATATTGAAATTTGTACATCTGTTGGGATAGATATCCCTTTCACTTCTATGAAAGGGTCTTAGTGAGTAGCCTTCTCTTGACAATATGTCCTGGGGTATCAGTTTATGTACATTATTGAGTTTAATTCCAATCGTACTTCATAGTGCAGTTTCCCTGTGGCTTCATTGGCTATGATTAATGGGTTGCGACACAACGCATACCATGTTGGAGCCTAAGGGCCCTCTTTTTCAGTTCAGCAGGTGTGGTGTAAATGTGCAGTATGTGGGATGTAACCTCTGTGGTTATTCTTACAATGGGAATGGATGTCCCTATCAGATGTTGGGGTTTTCTTTGAGCTCTGTAGATACCGACTTTGTTAATTGAAAGCAATTCTGTTACTGGATGTCCCAATCTTATCTTCTTATACACCGATTGAGATAAAATCATTTCATGGGAAGAAGCAGGAACCAACTTTCATAGCTTTCCCCTCTATGGCACTTACCCAGAGTCTTGTCAGCAAAGAACAATCTGATAGGGTATGTGCTCAACCAATGCTGAGATCCCTCAGAGGTACATTGCCTCTAAAAGTTGTATTATTTCTCTCTGTTATTACCATGGGGGTGAATGTCCAGGAGTAAGACTTCACAGACCCCCTCGTAGCCTCCTTGGGCATGGGTTGTCAATGGTGGCCTTTATTCCTCCTATTTTTTAAATTGAAAAATCCACCATGGTTCAAGGAAGACTAGGTCATAGCTAAAGAAATATGTAACTCCTCTCAGCTGGGCTGAGATTATAGCACCATGGCAGATCACATATTCAATGTACTTAAAGTGCTGAGCTCAATCTCCAGCACTGCAAAAAAAGAAAAAGTAACAGATAAAGAAACAAAGTAAAACTAAATAAAAACAATAGACAATGATGATAACACCATCAAAAACAGAAAAAGAGGAAATATGTAAAATAAAATAAAAAGGTAAAAATAAAATTAATTTAAAAAAAGAGAAAACTATAGTGGAAAGTGGAAAAAAGAAAGAAAAAAGTTTGAGAAAACAGTAAAAATGGAAAATAGGAGAAAAAAGTGAAAAAAGAAAAGAGATGAGAAAAAGTAAAGAAAATTTAAACATTAAAGAAGAAATACCTCAGAAGAATGAGAATGAACCTACCATATGACCCAGCAATACCATCCTGGATATTTAACCAAAAGAATAAACACCAAACTACCAGAGTAATGCATACATATCTATGTTTCTAGCCGCACAATTCATAATTGCCAAACTATGGACCAATCAAGATGTCCATCAATAGACGAATGGATTACAAAACTATGGGATAAGTACACAATGCAATTTTATTCAGCCATAAAGAAAAACAAATCATGTCATTTGCAGGGAAGTGGATGGAACTGGAGAACATTATGCTAAGTGAGATTAGTCAGTCACAAAAAGTGAAAAGTCAGATTGTCCCTAATATGCAGAAGCTAAGGAGAAAACAGGACCTAGGCAGGACTCCAGACAAAGGAGGAGAAACCTTAGATGAATGAAGAGGGTGACCTGAGAGAGATGGGAGGGGGAGAAGAGGGAAACATCTTAATGGACATGATATACACACACAAACTCATCAAAGTCAATCATTATGCTAAGCACAGAAAGGAGGAAAGGGGGAGGGAATAGGGCAAGAACTGGGGAAGGGCTAAATAAGTGCTGTGTGCATGTATGCCTCTACCACCATGAACTTCAAGATGTGAAATTACAATGCACCAATAAAATTTTTAAAATAAACCAGTGATTAAGTCATGACAAATATGAGGGGGGAAAAGCAAAATCAGCAAAACAGTAATAATAACAACAAAGTATTAGTGAAAAATAAAAATGTTATCTCAGCTGAGGTGCTCCAACGGGCAGACAATAGTGGATATTTGTGACCTCTGCTGTTTAAGTTGTGCATCCTTTGGACAGGGCAAATGCAGGGGGTTATTCACTCCCTCTCCTTCCCTTTGTGATGCTTCTCAGGTGAGTAGCAGGGATCGTTTGTAGCTGGAGTTAGCTGGAATACCTCACCTGCTTTGCACACTTGATTGAGCTAGGGTAGAATATGGAGCTCCCCAGACAGTGGTTCTCTCAGAGATATTTGAGCTGTACATTCTGAAAGCAGGGTAGACATTGATACTGCGGCATGCCAGGCGAGCTAGGGCAGAACACAGACCTCTTTAAAGATTCTCTCCAAAAGCTGTTTGTGCTTTATGCTCAGATGGCAGAGTAACATCAGTGTGCAGTCCATGTGCTTTGATGGGCAGAGAGAAGCTATGGAGCCTCATAGGTCTGTGTTGGTGGGGAGGGTGTGCTCCACTTGATCTATGACTCACAATTTTGGTATTCCCAGAAATGGCTCCAATATGCAGACATAGATGAAGGTTTACTCCCCAAGGTTCTAGTAGCTGGCCCACTTCACCACCAACTCCAAAAGTAAATATCTTCCATTCTCCATGTATGGTGATCCAGCCTCCCATCACATACAACTGTCAGCAAGATTGTGTTTCTTCCCCAGTCTGAACTGACAGGAGAGACTGCTGTGGGCTGAACCAGTGCAGTTACATTGCCATGGAATCCCAGAGGCAGGAAAGTCCAGGGATCTTTGATCCCAGATCAGTAAGATCAGACAATAGGACCTTTCTCATTATGGTTCCCAGTTACTGCAATGTCAGAACTGACATTTGTTCAATAAGTGTTAGTATTTTCTATCAATGCTAATAATAGCTGGTATTTTCCATAAGTTCATTTTAACATTACTGAAAAGTTCACAAAAAGAGAGACTGTATATGGTTGATAAAGAATCTTTAACACTGATACTGAGCATTTGCTTTGCCTAAGTTTATAAACCTCTACTATTGGCATATTTGTTCGCATATCTATTTACTACAACCCCAGCAATTCATTCTGTAGGGACTCTTCTCTTGGAGAACTAAAACAAGTCATATAAAAACATTCAAGTCACTTTGTTCACATATGCTATCTCCTAGATGCCTGCAATGGAGCTTAAAAAATGTTTAAATAAGTACATTTTGGTGGAAATTTTAATCATTTTTATCAAATGATTAAACTTTGTTCTAATCTCAATGCTGCTGAAGTCCCTAGGAAAGAAGTTTGTCTCTGTGTTTAGTTGGACTTTATAGAATACCCCTTGAAGAGAAGTAAACAAATATAATTGGAATTTAATTGGAGGATGTAACTTAATTGATCACACATGTAGGTAAACTACTAATTAGAGACATAAGCATGATGCCATTTTAATAACTTTCCGGTTCAGCTCATGGTTGTCATGCTATTATTAAGCCTTTTGAGATGTTTATGTATCATTTAATACGTACTACTGAACCCATGATTTCAATGAAATTTATTTTTTAATAGGCACTCCATTTCCATGTAAGCTTCTTTTAAAGATTAACTTAGTTGACTTATCATAAATCTTTTTGAAACCAAGAGGAATGAAAGAAGAAACTTTTATTGAATGCCTGCTTTGGCGCTGGACAAAAAGAAGCCAATTGTGACTTACTTGTTATTGCTGAAGCTCTGTTCCCCCCTCTACATTCCCTCCAAAGCATGGGTAGATTGGAAAATAGAAGTGAAATATAAATTTATGTTTCTACTTCTTTATACATCTATAACTATTTTTCTTTTCCTTTCTTTTTTTTATTGGGTACACTATAATTTTACATGATATTGGAATGCAGAACATCAAAAATACATGCACACAACTCTTGTTGCCCTCCCCACCTGGTCTCCCCCGCTCTCACCCCAAAAGTTTTTAAGACTGGAATTGGCAATTTTGTATAAGTTCAGAGTGTTATTTCTACTATTGAATTCTTTACGACTCCATTCCTCCCTTCCCTAATCCCCACTCAGTCATTCCCTTGGAGTCTCGGTTCTTCTATCTGATGTTGCCCTTATTTCTGAATATCTCTCTAGCTGCCACATATAAGAGATAGCATACATGCTTTGGGACTGGTTGTACATGCTTAGTATAATATTCTCAAATTCCATCCATTTTCCCGAAAATGATGTAATTTTGTTTTTCTTTATGGCTGAGTAAAATTCCATTGTGTGTATAGACCAAATTTTGTGATTCATTTATCCATTGATGGATATCTAGGATAGTTCCATAATATGGCTATTATATATTGTGCCGCTATGAACATGGATACACAAGTATGATTATAATATTCTGATTTCATTTCCTTCCTCAAGATGCTCAGGAGCACAATCACTGGTCATATGGTAATTCTGTTCCCAATCTTCTGAGAAACCTCTATGCTGGTTTCCAATATGGCTTTGCTAGTTTGTAGTCTCTCCAACAGCATTATATGGTTTCAAATTCCCCATATTCTCACCATCATTTATTATTATTTGTGGTCTTGATGCAGTCTCAGTGTAGTTTTGATTTGCATTTCCTCGATTGCTAAGGATGGTAAATATTTTTTCATATATTTGTTGGCCATTTGTATTTTTTCTTTTGAAAATTGTCTATGCAGTTCAGTTGCCCATTTTAAATTTTTTTTGTGTGTTGAGTTTTAAGCTTTTTATATATTCTAGATATTAGACCTTTGTCACATTGGTAAATGGTGAAGATCTTCTCCCATTCTGTAGGCTCTCTCTGTAGAATCTCGATTGTTTCCTTTGCTGTGCAGAACCTTTTTGATTTAATGCTATTCCATTCATTAATTCTGGTTTTAATTTGTTCAACTTTGGGGATCTTATTGATACAGCTAATTTCAAGAAAGAAGCTTGAATTGTGTTTGTTCATTTCTGGAATGAGTATGCCACCTATGAACATCCAAATAGTCAATTGTAAGTTCTGATGTAATGTGAGTGCCACTTCTGCTGAGACTCCTCTATAATCACCAGGCTCTCTAAGCAAACTATGTTTTTCATTCTTCCTGTAAATAGTCTTTTACAAAATATTTATTGTATTCATACTCTCTGTCATGAACTGAGGTAGGTTTTGGAGATACTGAAATAAAAGGCCCAATCTCAAGCTTACTAAGACCTGTGTAGAGCAGAAAGATAACAAAGTAAATTGGGAACTAAATAATAGTGGCATGTTTCATAATATTCTAGTATAAAGGTCTCTGTATTAGTTTCACATTACATTAACAAAATATATGAGGCAGTTAACCATTAGTTTCACATTACATTAACAAAATATATGAGGCCGTTAACTTATAAAGAAAAAATGTTTATTAGGTTATGGTTCTAGAAGTTCCAATTTGGAACCATGTGGCTGCTTGCTTTGGGCCTCTGGCAAGGCAGTCCATCATGGCAGGAGCATCATGTCAGAGCCAAAACTCACCTCAGGATCAAGGAAGCAGAGAGCAGCTCAGAAATTAGAATCTTACAGTCTCTTCATGGTATGCACCCAATGACCTAAGGACCTCCCACAAGGCCTCAATCACCCTGGTGAACAAGTTTTTAGCCAGATCAATTTTAACTTGTGGCAGTATACACTTTGGAAAGTCTTTTCATATACCAAGTTACGTACTAGAGGACAACAAAAAAGAAGTAGCAAGTAAATGAAATAATTGAATTAATACATAAGCTAGTTTGAGAGAAATAATTGAGGGTGAATCCATTTATATGATATAAAATTTATAAACCTAAATATTTTTATAGTTTTAAACATCTACAATTATACTATTAAGAAAAGTTAGGAAATATCAAATAAAATATAGAACAGTGAATATTTTTGAGCAAAAAGGGGATATAATTTTGAAGGGATAAATGAAAGCCTTCAAGATACCACTAAGGTTTGATTTTTAAAAGGCTTATTTTACTGTTTTCTATACACCGTATAGAAATTACTTGATATTCATGTATGACATATTTCATAAAAACTTTTAACTTGATTTTTTAAAGATAACTATTGATGTCACAGCTAAGCAGTGGTAGAGAAGTACCTAGAAACATCATCAGTGCCTATGTTACAGAAGGCACAACAAATAAGAACATTTTACTTATTCATTCACTAATTCTTCACATGTTTATAAAACACTGACTGTATGCCTTTTTTGGGGGGAGTGCTTTCATAATTGTAAAACAGCATGAAATAAGAAGAGCAGTTGAAAGATTGTTAGAACAAAATAATTTAGATGAAAGACAATGATAGCTTTTCATGAGTCGTAGCACTGGAGATAACAAGTCATGTGAGACTAGTAATGTCTTGAATATAAAGATCAACATAACTTCCTGATAATTTAGAGGGGTTTTTTGTTGTTTTTTGTTTTGTTTTGATTTTTGGCTTAGTATAACTCTGTGGCTTTGGCATGAACAACAGGAAAGAACGAATATCCAGATGCTAACAGGAATGAGAATATGGGTGAAGCAAGTTTGGTAGGGAAGAAAATTTGATATCTCTGTTAGATATCCAAGTGTCACTTGATGCATATGACTGGAAACTAAGAGAGAAATGTTTAAAATAAGAGATGTGCTGCTTAGCAAGTCTGACAATTAAAAGCATCATATTCTTGCTTGAATTTTTCATTTTGGTTCTTTATTTATTCAGATAACTCAGGTTTAACAATACTCAGAATTATATAAAGAAAAAACTTTTAAAAATAGTAAGGTATATAATTTTCTAAACATTTAACTTGAATACAAATACATTGGTGATTGTGTGTGTGATTGTGTATGTGTGTGTGTGTGTATTTTAATAAAATATAGTGCTGATATAATTTTGGCATTGATTTCTAAACTGTCTCACTGGGAAATGTTAAAACCTTAACCAGTAATAGCTAAGGAAAATGTCTCTGCTACCTTCTAGCTCTGTATTGTCTTTTCCCTGACTTCTGTTGTGACCTGTGGCATTCTGGGATGAATAGGTATTTTTTTGCTATTATGGTTTTTAATACAAATTATAAAGATATTTTGGTCTCTCTATGTAAAAGTGCTCAAATCAGGTTTTAAGCAGCAGTTGAAATTTGCCTCTGAAGTTTGAAAACTCTCACAGTCACTTTAGGTCTCTTAGCCCTGTCTCTGAATTATGCAACAACAATAGGACATATTTTATAGGTTTCCTAGGACTTAGAAGTAAATAAAAAGAGTAGATCTCACATAGCTCAGTTACCAACTAGAAAAAGCATCTTCTCCATTTTGCCAAAGTTGTAATACCTGTGTCATTTCATATATAATATTAGTAAATACATTATTACAGAGTTAAAATTTTACTACTTGATTACATTGTATTCTGTTTAATAAACTCTAAAATATTAATTTTATGAGGATACATTAAATATAAGCTATGCTTATCACCTGTACACATTCAGAATTTTAATTTTCATTGGATTCCAACATCAGATTCCTTTTATCAGAATAGATAACATTTTAATGTTAATTTGCCATTTTACTCCAAAAATTGTAAATTCTAAAAGAATGAGAATATAATGTCCCAGTGACTCTTTATACCCTTCTCTGTGGGAAATTTACATAGACAGATGGATTTCTACAGAATAGCGCTTAGAAACTTTTTACCTAGGCACATTGTAAAGAAAATGAAATATTTTTTTTTTCTTAAAAATATACTATTATAGAGCCAGGCATGGTGGCGCACACTTGTAATCCCAGCATTTGGGAGGCTGAGACTGGAGGATCTGGGTTCAAGGCCAGCCTCAGCTACCTAGTGAGGCACTCCGCAACTTAGTGATACCCTGTTTTAAAATAAAGAATAAAAAATAGGGCTGGGGGATGTAGCTCAGAGGTAGAATGTCCCTGAGTTCAATCCCCAGTACTAAAAAAAAAAAAAAAAAAAAAAAAAAAAAAAAAAAAAAAAAAAAAAAAAAAAAAAAAAAAAAAAAAAAAAAAAAAAAAAAAAAAAAAAAAAAAAAAAATATATATATATATATATATATATATATATATATATATATATATAATATACAAATCAGTTTTGGGCCATGAAGAAGTAACAGGAAATAGATTTAGTCATAATTGTAAATAAGTAGAAAGGTGAACAAAATGTATAGTATAACAGTTTTCAGACAACGATAACCAACAATAAAGGACAGACCACTAAGCAGAAAGAAATAAGATTTCAATGTTTGGATTCACATTTCAGAACATGGTGCAGAAAGAAATTCAAATATAGTACCAAAGTATCACTAAATTGACACAGTTATGTTTAAACAGGTAATCTGAGGTTGTTGGAACTGTGGGTTAGAATTTCAGAAGACAATTATGTAATGAAAAAGATACTCCAGAAATATTTGTAAAAGTCTTTTGACATTTTTCTAAATATCCTACTCATATCCTCTACTTTAATCTCTTCTTGCACCCATCAATCTGGCTTCTCACTCCTCATCCAAACTTCACCATTGAATACAACACAACTTGCCTTTGTATATACTAGTTAAAAACTGTAAATCTCTACCACTGAGATTGGACCAGAGAGGTGAACCACCAGAAAGGACTTTTCAGACACCAAGGATTAACAAATGATAGCTGATAAAAGAAATCACCCAACACCACATGCATTGAGGTTTAAGAATGCATAAGGCACAAACTTTTCCGCTCACACTTCTGAACCAAATCTCTACAATGGAGCAACAGATAGGACCCAGAACCTCAACACCTGAAACCCATCAATGACACCATTGCAGTGGACAGAAGGAGCCCCAGAATAACCACAACTGATGACCTACAGGTGGAACAAAAGTGGAGTTACAGTAGAAATAGTTTCCAAGGCTGGTCTCAAAGGATGATAAAAACAGAGAGTAGCCTTATGGTAGAGGATGTTAAACAGTAAGGCATACTTAGTGGTAAATATATACCTCCACAATAACACACTATTCAGAGTGAGAAAACAGACATAAGGAACCAATAGACTTAATATAAGCTAGCAAAACACCAAAAATATAAACTTGAGAAATCAAAAATCATAGGAAGGAAGAATAAGAAAGAATTAATGAGCTCTCACAACCCCATAATAATAGAAACACACAACATGGAATTGCAGAGATTGCCAGAAGAACAATTCAAATCTTTAATTGAGAAATGATACAGGATTTCTGAAAAGAATTCTGAGAGAGCCTAAAAGAAATGAAGGAACAAACAAACATAATCTGACATCCTGAACAGGAATCAAAAAGAAGCTTTGAAGGAAGTGAAGGATATGAAGGATGCAATCATTCAAGTGAAAGCATCAATACAAACTATTAACAGTAGACTAGATCATATGGAAAATAGAATCTCACTCTTAGAAGATGACCATTCCAAAAATGAAAGCATAGTTTATAATTTAGAGAAAAAAAAAAAAACAACAAACAATTCCACAGCTTGAATCAGGTATTTATGTGATTTGGGTCAATTTTAATAAAGCAAACCTAAATATAATACTCATATAAAAGGGAATAGAAGTTGTAACCAAAGGAATCAACTGTCTTTTCAAAGAAGTAATAGCAGAAAATTTCTCCAAAAAAGATATTGATACACAGGTACAGGACACATATAGAACCCCCTTTAGGCAAGATTAAAGAAAAGTTTCACCACATCATACAATAATCAAACTGACTATTGTAGAAGCCAAGGAGAGAGTCTTAAAGGTGGTGAAAGTAAAAGACCAAGTGACATTCAGAGGCAGACCCATTAGAATCACTCCAGACCTCCTAAACCAAGTTATAAAAGCCAGGAGGGCCTGGAGCAACATATTCCAAACTCTGAAAGAAACAACTTGCAGCCAAGATTTTCCTACCCAGCAAAACTATCTCCCAAAATGACAGGAAAAAAAAACATTCCATAACAAACAGAAGCTGAAAGAATTTGTCTTTCAAACCAGCACTAGAGAAAATAATCAAAGAGATTAACTACAAAGAAGAACTAACAAATTACATCAGAATCAGAGAAACAATAATTTTCAGCAAGCAAACAGCTAAGCAAAGAAGAATAAACACTACCTCAAACAGAAGTTAAAGCTCAAAATGTTAGGAAATAAAAATCATGTCTCAATAATCATGCTGAATATAAATGACCTCAACTCCCCAATAAAAAGACACAAGGTGGCAAAATGGATTAAAAACCAGAATTTACAGAATTTATCTATATGTTCCCTGCAAGAAACACACCTCACAAATAAAGATACTCACAAACTAAAGGAGAAGGGCTAGAACAAGGTAATCCATGCCAATGGAACATGAAGACAAGCAGGAGTAGCAACTATGATATCAGATAAATTAGATTTCAAGGCTAAGCTTATCAAAAGAGACATATCAGGTCTTTTTTTTTTCTTTTTTCTTTTTTTCCCCATAAAAGGAACAAAGCAGTAAGAGGAAATGATAGTAGCCAAAATTTGTGACCCAAACATAAGTGCAGCCAATTTCATAAAACAAATTCTTCATGATATAAAGTCACACATAGTTCCCAATACACTAATACTGGGAGACTTAAATACTCCTCTCACATCACTAGATTGATGTAGACAAAAGGTCAGTAAAGATGCCTCAGACCTAAAGAATATCATAAACTAAATGGACCAATTAGACACATACAGAATATTTCATCCAACTAAAGGTGAATTCATATTTTTCTCAGCTGCTCACAGAACCTTCTCCAAAATAGACCACATCCTGGGCCACAAAGCAAGCACTAGCAAATTAAAAAAATGTGACATAATCCCCTGCATCTTTTCTGACCACAATGGAATGAAACTAGAAATCAACTACAAGAAGACCCAGAGTAACCACATCAACACATGGAGACTGAACACCACACTGCTGAATGAGGAATAGGTCATAGAAAAAGTAAGAGGTAAATTTAAAAATTTCTAGAAACAAAACAAAGCAACAACAACAAAACAGACACAACATATCAAAACCTCTGGGACACCACTACTAAAAGGATAATTCATAGCAGTGCTTAGATAAGAAGAAAAGAAAATCACCAGATAAATACACTAATGACACATCTCAAAGCCCTTGAAAAGCAGTAACAGTCTAACCCCAAAGCCAGTAGAAGAAAGGAAATTATTAATATCAGGGCAGAAATTAATGAAATAGAGAACAACAACAACAAAAAATACCGAAAATCAACAAAACCAAAAGCTCGTTTCTTGAAAAAATAAACAAGATAGAAAGATGACTAGCCAATCTAACCAAAAGAAAAAGGGAATCAACCCAAATTAATAAATAAGAGATGAAAAAGGTGATATCACCACCAACAGTGTGGAAATCAAGAGGATCATCAGAAAATACTTTGAAAAACTATACTGCAATGAAATAGAAAACCTAGAAGAGATCAACAAATTCTTAGACACATACAACCTTCCTAAACTGAGTCAAACAGACATAGAAAATCTAAACTGACCAATAGCAATCAAATAAATGGAAGCGGCAATAAAAAGCTTACCATCAAACAAAAGCCCAGGACCAGATGGTTTTTCAAGTGAATTTTATAAAACCTTTATAGAAGATCTAATCCCAATACTTGTAAATTTATTCCATGAAACAGAAAGAAACAATATCCTACCAAATACATTCTATGAAGCCAACATCACATTAATGCCAAAACCAAATAAAGACAGCTCAAGAAAAGAAAATTATAGGCCTATATCATCAATGAACTTAAACACAAAACTGCTAAACAAAATACCAGCAATGTGCATTCAAAATCATAAAAATTATACACCATGACCAAATTGGGTTCATCCCAGGGATGCAAGGCTGGTTCAACATATGAAAAACAATCCATATAATTCATCACATAAACAGAACTAAAGACAAAAATCAAATGACCATTTCAATAGACACTGAAAAATCATTTGACAAAGTCCAACACCCATTCATGCTAAAAGCTCTGCAGAGAATTGGAATAGAAGGAACATGCCTCAACCTCATAGAGGCAATATACAATAGGCCCACAGCCAACATCATATTAAATGGGGAAAAACTGCAAGAGTTCCCACTAAAACAAGAACAAGACAAGGCTGTCTACTATCACCACTTCTATTCAATTAGTAATTGAGAATCTAGCCAGAGCAATAAAGCAACAGAAGGAAATCAAGGGAGTACAAATAGGAAGGGAAGAACTAAAACTGTCTCTATTTGCAGATGACATGATACTATACTTAGAAGACTCAGTAAATTAAACCAAAAGGATTACAGAACTGATCAACAAATTCAGCAAAGTGTCTGGGTACAAAACCAATCTTAAAAAATCAGAAGATTTCCTATATGGCAAACATAAATCCACAGAAAAAGAAATAGAGAAAACAATTCTACTCACAATATCACCCCCCCCCAAAATAAAATACTTAGGAATAAATCTAACCAAGAAGGTAAAAGAACTCTACAAGGAAAATTATAAAACTTTGAAAGAAGAAATCGAAGAAGGCTTTGGAAGATGGAACAATCTTTTATGCTCTTAGATAGGCAGGATAAATATCATCAAAATGGTCATACTCCCAAAAGTGATCTACAGATTCAACGTGATGCCCATTAAATTACCAAAATCACTCCTCACAGACATAGAAAAAGCAGACCTTAAATTCATTTGGAACACCAAAAAGCCCAGCATATCCAAAGTAATTCTCAGCAACAAGAGCCATGCAGGAGGTGTCACAATACCTGAAGAAGGAGAAACTTTAGAGGAGCAAAGAATACAACCTAACTGAAGGTAATGGGAGGAGGGGGAGAGGGAAACTCCCTAATGCACATGATGTACATTCGCAAACATATCAAAGTCAATCACTAAGTCAAACATGAGAAGAAGGGTGATGGGAGGATTAGAGCAGGAATTGGGAAAGGGTTAAATGAATAATGTGTATATGTATGCCTCTACCAGCTTGTATCTCACAAAGATGTATGATTACAATGTACCAATTAAAAATAAAAAATAGCCGGGCGTTGTGGCTCCCGCTTGTAATCCCAGCATTTGGGAGGCTGAGACCGGAGGATCCGGGTTCGCGGCCAGCCTCAGCTACCTAGTGAGGTACTCCGCAACTTAGTGAGACTCGGTTTCAAAATAAAGAATACAAAATAGGGCTGGGGGTGTAGCTCGGAGGTAAAATGCCCCTGAGTTCAATCCCCAGTACCGCAAAAAAAAAATAGTAAAAGTAACACATTTGATCAATAGGAAACAAATAGTAAGACCCAACCAGACTGATAATTACATTAAATGTAAGTGGTTTAAATATTTGAATTAAAAGAGAGATAAGTATTGTCAGAAAGGATACAAAAGCAAAACCTAACTACATGCTGGGTCATGAAAATTATTTTAAGTATAAATTGCTCAATAGGTTAAAATCAAGTTGATTTAATGTATGAATCATGAGAATCCTAATTCTAAGCAAGAATTCTATTAAGAAGTCTGAATTTCATTCTAAATCTTGTATTTAAAGTTGAGTATTTAAGATTACTTATTAGGATATACAAATACATTTCAAATTTACATTTCTATTTATTCTCCTTAAAGACAGGAAAGAGATTAGGCTTTAATTTAAGTAAAGGTTACTGGCTCTCTAATTTATTCTATGTAATATAATAAAATATTCCCTCTAAAACCCAAGGTATCCTGAGAGTAAAGAGTGTCCAAACATAAAGAAGTTTCTATGTATGCTTTGTAACCATTTCAAAATAGTGTACTATTATTCATTTGCTCAATTAACTGTTTATGATTCATATTTTCTGATTTTATCAATATTAACTGTATTTTTAAGTAAATTAACCTCCACAACATAGATAAAGAAACAAGTCTCTAAATATAAGACCAATAATGCAAACATGGCAATGAGAACATTCAGAGCTGACATTTCATCAGCTACATTAGGAGGTTAAAAATAACAATTACATATGAAGATTCAACATGAATGAAATGCAGTAGAGTGAAAACAATAATATAGTTATTTGAAATATAGATGTATATTCTACCATTATTAGTAGTTAATCCTGCTCTAAATTTATTTTTTTCTTGGGATATCAGCTAGTAAAAGTGGCAAAGGATTCCAAAATATTTTTCATATATTATGCTATTATTTTTCATTTTGAAGTTACGTTTGTCTTCTTAAAGGATTGTGCAATGAGTAAAGTATGGAAAACGTTGCCTCAAGCATTGGGAAGCCATTGAAAGGTTTCCAGAAGGACTGTAACATGGCCATATTTTCACATAGACAGCTAGAAATGAAATTTGTGGAAGATGACGAAAGTGGAATGAAATATAAGCAAATAAATGAAGTTAGAAGTTATTATCGTAACTCAGCCAAAAAATAGTTAGGGACTATAATGAAGCAGAATTAAGAATGGAAACAAGTAGGCTGTTTTATTGGCTATTGGGGCCACAGAGTTTATGTGACAACTCATGGGCAGGAAGCTGGTGCATGGCTGAGGTTAAGGGGGATCAAGGACCACCTGTTCCTAGGGTTGGTGAAAGAGTGTGGTGTATATCCCAATGTGCTTCATGGAGATGCGAAAACTTCCTGAACTGCTCAGTAACACATTTACAGAATTCTAATCATCTCTGTTTCACATAGAGTTTATTAGCTATAATTATAAACAGGTAATTTGTGACTTTCAAATTAATTTATTTTAATATACACTCATTGGATAGTTAATGAATGTCCCTCCTAGTTCAATTTGAAACTGGAGAATTATATTCCACTTATTATTTACTACATGCTTATTGCATAACAATCAATATTTTTCACTCATTACTCATTCATTTTTAAAACAAAGATATAATTAAGGAAAAATGAAAAAAGAAACTATTTTAACCAAAAAACTCTTGAAGCCATAAAAATTTCTACTTAGTAACTTTGATATTTTTGTAGCTTTGTTTTTGTTTTTTTGTTTTTCCTTTTGTAAATTTGTCTTTTTTACACAGCCTCTTTCTGAGAATGGAAAAACCTACAATGATTAATGATAAAATGATAAGTGAATATGAAAAGTAGAATGAATTGTTTGCCAAAACAAATGAAAATCTATATTATTGTTGCCAGAGAAAATCACTGCCTAAAAATATATAACTGTATAACCAACTGAGAAATCCAGCGCAGGCACAGAATAAGAAGGGAACTGGGGAAAAAGATAAATGAGGAGCCAGACGTGGTGGCACATGCTTGTAATCCCAGCATTTGGGAGGCTGAGACCGGAGGATCCGGGTTTGTGGCCAGCCTCAGCTACCTAGTGAGGCACTCCGCAACTTAGTGAGACCCTGTTTCAAAATAAAGAATAAAAAATAGGGCTGGGGGTATAACTCAGAGGTAGAATGCCCCTGAGTTCAATCCCTAGTACTGCAAAAAAAAAAAAAAAAAAAAAAAAAAAAAAAAAAAAAAAAAAAAAAAAAAAAAAAAAAAAAAAAAAAAGATAAATGAGAAGCAGCATAGGCCACCAAGAATAAGGACACAGTGCCTCAGATTTTCTGAATATGGCATTCACCTTGAAAAAGCTATCTCAACTCTTGTCTGAAATGATACAATATTCTGGTATCTGGAAATCAGCTATTGTCTATGTTCCAAATTTATATAATAGCAAAACAAAAAAAATTAATTATTTTTGAAGAATACCTGGAGCATGTCCTTTGAAAACTGGTGGATCAGAGACACCTAGCCTGGAAGTATTTAACAAAGAGAACATTGGAAAGTTTTCCTGTTTTCTCCTCTTCCTTTTTCAATTCCTAATTGTTTTAGAATTCTTGACATAATTAATTAGGCAATAATAAAATGCAAAAAGAGTTCCTACTGGTGTTTGGCAATATAAATATTCTGTGTACAGGGATGATATTTTGTTAGCATCCTGCAATGCCCTGTTTTCAATTTCCTTCATTCTTTTATATAATAAAGTTTTGGTTATGCCTCTGGATACAGAGTAAACCAAGCAAAGTTTAAAGCCCTGTCTTGTTAATGACTCTTTTTGTAAAATATACTGAAAAACCATGTAATTGTTTCCTTCAGGAACTTAAGTAGAAGGGCACTAGCGAATTTACATGTGGAAAAACATTTTACAAAAAGACTCAGAGATTGTGAAATTATAACATACCTGTCTGGTCTTACTTAGATTATTCATTCTCCAATCTACAAGGGTATATATTTAGTTTTCCAGTTCTTTTTTGATCCGTATTCCCAATGACCCATAAAGAGAGACTTTTTGCAATTCTCAGAGAGATTATTCTACCACCTATAAGGCTATAGGAAATTTACAAATACTTTTTAAATTCTTATTTTCTGAGTTTCAATCTTCTTTAAAACTTTGCAGTAGAATGTAACCCTTCATTCACTTTATTATGATGTGTTAAAGCCAATTGAAATGTCACTTCAAAAAGATTTACATAGTGGATAAACAAAATGTGGTAGACCCATATAATGGAATATTATTCCACCTTAAAAGTGAAAGAGAATCTGCCACATGTTACAATATGAATGAACCTTGAGGATATTATAATAAGTGAAATAATCTAGTCACAAAAAGACAAATACCATTTTATTCTGCTAACATGAGGTACCTAGAATAGTCAAATTATAGAGACGGAAAGTAGAAAGGTGATCTCCAGAAGTCAGGAGGAGGAAGAAATGAGGTGTTATTTTTGCTGGGTACTGAGTTTCTATTTTGCAAGGAGAAAAGTGTTCTGGACTTAAATGGTGGTGATGGTTGCACAATGTTATGACCATAATTAATTCTACTGAAGTTAAAAATGTTTACAATTGTTAACGTAATCTTATGTGAATTTTACTACAATGAAAAATAATTTTGAAAAATGTTTACATAAATTTTCTTGACCTTACTCTGATTATTGGGTGTCTTTGTTTTTAAAAATATGTACAAATAAAATGAGAATTTATTCTTGTAAAATATTCAAACAAGAGTTTGACAGAGGAAAACAATAAACTTCTTGTCTTCCCTCAATGCTACAGATAATGTGTTTTCTTTAAATTCCCATTCCGTCTATGTGATAGATATTAATTTACATATAAAATGTATATGTGTGCTATGTAGATATTACATAAGAATTCCTTGTAACCAAAATGAGGTCATGTCATACACTTAGTTCTCAGATTAAACAGAATTTTATACTTAGATTATTTGAGGTGATAGGCCCTGTCTTCTCTTCTTACTTTATTTTAAGGCATTAAATATTAAAATATGTGCTCATGTGCATACCAATTTGTACATGTGAATTATTATAACAAATAGCACATTTTTAAAGAAACAAAATAGTGTGATATGTAGTAGCCAAAAGACTTGTCTTGGCATTGTTAAAACTGGCTAAGAAACTCTTATACATTCATTGTTGATGAGAAGCAGGCATTGTGAGAGAAAAATATGGAGGCATCTAAAGAAATTAAAAATAGAACTACAAAGAAAATTGGCTAGAAATTAGTTTTTCCAAGTTTAATACTGGAAGTTCAGGTCTTGCTACAGCAAAGACAAGGAGCATAAATATCTTCTTCTCTCCCCCAATTCCCTCATTCCAACCACTAATTATGTTTCAAACACATTTTCTTTATCCTAAAAGGAAGATAAAATAGAAATATAACATGCCCTGGATAATCGATGCCCATGTAAAACTAAAATCATTCTTTTAAAGAAGGAAGTCCATAAAGATTATTGATCAATTGCACTTGCAAAGAAACTTGAGACTTTAAATCAAGATAGAAGGAAAGTGTGATATTACTAGTACATCATTTGTAAAACCTATTTTTAAACACTTATCCTAGGTTTACTAAGCATATGATCCTGTAGACTCTCTTCAACTCTATGCAGTGAATATTATCTACACTTCACAGATGAGGAAATTGTAATTTAAAGTGATGAAATCTTTCCCTGAGGTCACATGGTTTGAAAGACTAGAAGCAGTCCTTGAACCCAAGTCTGTTTTATCCTCAAGACCAACACACTCAGAGCAAATTGTTCTTAGTCACCAACGGCTTCACAATCGTTAGGGAGTTCTTTTTCAAAGGCTTTGACCATGAGATCTTCCTTACCATTGGTTCTTTGATTGTTTTTCTAAATTATTTTGAAATAAAGAGATGAGAAAAATTAAAGAGAACAGCCAACCCCTGACCCTTCTTCCCCCAAAGCTGCCCAAAAGGAACAGATCAGCTACTGAAACTTCTCTGGCAATGCCTTCAGATGGTCCCATGCACCATTTGTGATGCTCATTTCTTCTATTTTTAACTCCTCTAAGCTCCAGCCCATATTCTGCCCAAGATAAACTATTCCCTTACACATCATCAGCCACTAACTGCTGTGATGGTTCCCTTCCCCAAAGCTTCCTTCTCTGCTCCCCAAGATTGAACTTGGTAGAGGAACCTTGGGATTAAAGGGGCCAATTTACTACCTAAGTACTTCATTTATGTGCACAAGTGGCATAGGGAGAAGTAGTTCCTATAGTAAAAATTCATTCCTGCAACAGTATAACCCAATTTGTAGTTTCCGATTATAAATCAAAACTATATCTGATGCCAGGACATTTCTATCTAAGGTGTGTGCACGTGTGTGTGTGTGTGTGTGTGTGTGTGTGTGTGTGTGTGTCTGTTATTTTTTCTTTGAGTTCAGGAAGACCAATTCATAGTTCCCACCAGAGAATATGTTGGCTCTCTTATCTCATGACTTTAACAATAATGTTCTAAATAGTCAACAATTAAGAAAGAAGAAGAAAAATAGGAGAATAAAGAAAGAAGTAGAAATGAATGCATAGTGAACAAATGAATAGTCAAAGTAATATGACAAATGCATAATTTAAGCTAGGCAGAGTGGCACACACCTATAATCCCAGCACTTGAGAGGCTGAGACAGGAGGATTGTAAGTTCTGGACCAGCTTCAACAACTTAGCAAGACCCTCATCAATTTAATGAGAGCTCGTTTCGAAATTAGAATCGCCTTTGGATTCAATCCCTAGTACCACCACTCAACTATCTAAAATTTAAATCTGTTTCTTATCTGCAAGAAACTTTGTTCATTGTTACTGTATATATAATTTGAAAAAGAAAGAAAAAAACTAAAAATAATAGTGGAAGAAATTAAAAATACAACAGCTTGAAGCCATTCAGTAGTATAAAACAACCCAAAGTGTCAAGATAATAATTGACAATATTATTATATCATTGTGGAATTTTAATTGATATTAATAATGATAGTTCTAAGACAGTATATAGTCTGTAAATTTAATATTTGCTGTAAAGTGTTAAGTGATACCAAATGTTCTTTCTTGAAAATGCAAGAGAAATGCATAATGTGTCTTAAAAAGATGCCCATGAACAAAAGAAAATAAGTTTTAGCACTTAACACAGATAAGCTTCAAGCTGGAAAAATCACTTACATGGATCATTTCAGTCCAGACACACCTAAAATATTTAGTATCTATTCCTACTGTATGGAACATTTTGTTTTTTAATGGATCACTTGGTCTTTCTCTGAGACTCTGGAAGATAATAACTCTTGGCTTCTAACATCTAAAGAAATCATCAGCCTTTCTGTTTTCTCTTGGAAATGCATGACTGGAATAAAAGACACCCATCATTCTCTGCTGTTCACCCCCAGCCTGTTACCAACTCCAGGGCAGTCAGTATCTGGAGAGCCTATAAAAGTGTTTTCTACACATGCTTTTGGCTACTACTGCTAGAGCACTTCTTTTTTCCATCAAATCTCAGCCTCTGAAATAAATCAAAGAGAACCAAAGCAGATATGATGAAGGCATTCCAGGATAGTAATCATAAAACAAAAATTCTCGACACTCAATTAAAGAGGTGATCTGTTCATCTTCTGTCAATACTTGGAGGAGGCAATGTGATGACCTACGGTAACTTTGGCTTTAACCTAGTCCAAGTTTTATCTGAGAAACAATAAATCAGAAGTAGAATTTTGTAATTCAGATATAATACCTTTGTTAATACATATTTTTTTTAAAAAAAACTTTTGAATCCTATAAGGCCAGCTGGGGTTGGTTCTCATTACAGGTGACCTTTTTATTGCATTATTTTGATGATCAGAGCCAGGTCATTATGCCCACGCCCATATCCTCAGCCAAATGCTTCTGTCCCAGACCACTTTGTCCAATGAGGCAACCTTTTTCCTTCCAAATTCCTCCTAGTCTGTTAGGCTTTACTCATCACTTATAAGTGCACCACGTGCACTTGCCAAATCTTGCCTATGAGACTGCTCCTGGGTGAGGCTACTGTGAAATACTTAATATCCACATTCATTCATTCATTCATTTGTTCAATTTTGTTGAACATCTAAATCTTTGCCAAATACTGTGCTAAAGCTTGAGACTCAAATAATGACAATAGTGAGTCCAGAATTATCATCAAAGCATTATGTTCATCCTTGGCATGACGAATATTGAACACCATCTGACAGTGAAAGCCATATTGTAAGTCTTTTCCGAAGTAGTTCCCAAAGAGTGAGTGAGTTGTTGCCAATGACTAGAAAGGTACTATTTATGTGGTTTATGTTAGTTATTAGCCTGGTGGAAGTCAGAAATAAAACATGGTAAGTGATCATCAGCATTAATAGCATGTTTCAAGAAAGTACATATAAATGTTAGGTGTTTCAAAAATGAAAATTACTCAGTAGGAGAAAGAATAGCTTGCAGATATAGATTCATAAAATCATATTTATAAAACCAGGTGTGGTGGTGCATACTTGTAATCCTAGTACTTGAAAGACTGAGACAGAAGGATCACAGGTTCAAGGTCAGCATCAGCAACTTAGCAAGACTGTTTCAATTATTTTTTTTAAGGTTGGGGGTGTAGTTCAGTGGTAGAACATCCCTGGGTTCAATTCCCAGGACCACAACAACAACAACAAAAAATTACATTTATAAGTAAAAATAATTAACAGCCTACAAACGTGATTATTGGTCCTAGAGATAAATACACTTTAGTAAATTGACAAATTGGTAATACCATAAATGCATCACACCAAGTCTTGAGCTCATGCAGTTCCCCTTTTCCAAGATTTGGCTCAGGATAGTTCTCAAGGGCCACCACTGCTGGCCAACAAGAAATTGTTGCTCAGGGAAGATCCTAGGAGATAGTACTAAAAGAGGCAAAGAAAAAGGGGACAAGAGGTGTACAAAAAGAAAGAAGAAACAGAGTTCACGACCAGCCTTAGCTACTTAGTGAGGCCCTCCGCAATTTAGTGAGACCCTGTTTCAAAATAAAGAATTAAAAATAGGGCTGGGAGTATAGCTCAGAGGTAGAATGCCCCTGAGTTCAATCCCCAGTACCGCAAAAAAAAAAAAAAAAAAAAAAAAAAGACTGAGGGTGTAGCTTGGAGGTAGAATGCCCCTGAGTTCAAGCCTCAGTATTGCAAAAAAAAAATAAAAATAAAAATAAAAAAAATAATAAAATTTTTTTCCCTAGTACTTGGGAGGCTGAGGCAGGAGGATTGCAGGTTCAAGGCCAGCCTCAGCAATTTAGCAAGACCTTATTTCAAAATAAAAATTAGAAAAAAAGGTCTGGAAGTGTAGCTCAGAAGTAGAATGCCCAAGTTCAACACCCAGTACAAATAAAAATCTCTTCAGGCAGCCTCTCCTCCCTCTTTGAATCACTTGTTACTTTCCTCAGAGTATTCCAAATTATATTTTTACAAACAGATGATGTTTTCTTAATCTTCTCTAAAGTATGAATAAGAGCATTTTAGAAAACATTGACTTTGAGCCGGGCGTGGTGGCGCATGCTTGTAATCTCAGCATTCGGGAGGCTGAGACCAGAGGATCCGGGTTCGAGGCCAGCCTCAGCTACCTAGTGAGGCACTCCACAACTTAGTGAGACCTGGTTTCAAAATAAAGAATAAAAAATAGGACTGGGGGTATAGCTCAAAGGTAGACCGCCCCTGAGTTCAATCCCTAGTACTGCAAAAAAAAAAAAAAGAAAGAAAGAAGAAACATCATTAGAACAATGTGCCCCTAAATAATACACAAGCAATTATTATTGTTTATAGTCTAGGTGGATTCTGGCACAACTCAAAACAAGTCAATTAGATATAGGCAAATGTTTTCAGCATTGCAAAATGGTTACTCAAGGGTCCAAAAAGCAAATCATATTCTAAATGAGATTTTGAAAAGCAATAACTCAAGCTACTCAAAGGAAGATAGAGCCAACAGTACTGCAAAATAAGGTGTGTTCAGACCAAAGATAGGCATGATGACTTAATTCTGGACACATCTAAAATTCTAGGTATTGACCTTGGTTTCTAGGTGGAAACAAGGGAACTCAATCTAGGAGTTCTGTCCCCACCAAGGCAAAACAGCTACAGAGTGAATCTAGATCCTTAAGTAGATCCCAAATCCCTGCATCTAAGGAGTGTTTTCTGTGCCAAAATTACAGAAAGAAAAAAGGGGAAAGAGAAAAATCAGTGGATACTAAAATTCTAACAGAAAAAGCATTGACACATTCAAATAGCTATCCATGTCTTTTAAGGGTAAGACATTCTTAACTTAAAAAATCTGGCCATGTTTATTATGGAAAATATGATGTTAAGATATTTCCAAACCTTCCCAGATTTCATCATAAAGTACCTCAGATCTCCTCTATGATTCACCCATTGTAATGATGAAGATGGAAATCAAAGCATAATTCTTGGTGGATTAGAGTATTTGAGTGAACAACAAACAAGTCTAGATAATTACTAAGGCACTGTGCCAGTCTTTGGCATGACAACTATCTGAGGCTACCTGACAGCAAAAGGCATTTTGTGAAAGTCTTTCACAAAGTCATTCCCAAAGGATGGTGAATTCTTTCTGATAACTGGTGAAGTGCTATTATACAGTCAATGCCAAATAAATAATAATGCTTTTTTTTTTTTTTTTTTTGTGGTACTGGGGATTGAACTCAGGGCACTCTATCTCCGAGCTACACCCCCAGCCCTATTTTTTATTCTTTATCTTGAAACCGGGTCTCGCTAAGTTGCTGAGTGCCTCACTAGGTAGCTGAGGCTGGCCGCAAACCCAGATCCTCCGGTCTCAGCCTCCCGAATGCTGGGATTACAAGCGTGCGCCACCACGCCCGGCTAATAATGCTTTTTTTAAATAAGATATTAAATGGGAGTCATTTAAGCACCTAAAGGATCTACTCTACATGCAGTAAGTGAGTAGGATAAAGCTTTCCATCTTTGAGAATATGACTTTGAATTCTAAGTAACTAAAATTGTCATTTAATGGCAATGAGCACTTCAGAAACTAACTTTTAGATAACACACAATATGGTGAATTTGTCTAATACTAATTCATTGAAATAATGATCCAGTAGGTGTTAAATAATGTTAAAACTAACTTGAGACCTAGGCAATATGATGTGTCCATAAAAATTACTTTTTACTATAATTGTCTATTTGACCTACCTCTTTTCTAACAGCTAGTCAATATCAGACATAAATCTTGGATTCTAAAATCTACTCATTTTGTAAGAATTGCTCACCAATTCTAAAAACAACCAAGAACATGATCAAATACCAAATATCTTACCCCTCTTGCAGGTAAGAAAAGACTTATGGAAGTATTTGCTTTTAGTCAAAGACTTAAAGTTTATTTTTTCTATAGTCTTCACTGAAAAAAAAATACTAGTTGGAAGAAAAAATATATTAGAACTCATAGCTGAGATTTTAATAATATTTTACCAAATATAAAATGTTAATGTAAAATAATGGATTTCTTTGGTAGGGAAGTAACTGATTGTGCTCCTTATCTCCCTTCCATCATCAATGTTTCCTATTGCTCTAGCAGAGAGCACCCTTCCTACCTGGGGATAGGAAAACACCCCATACCGCTGACCTTCACAGTTGTTTACTGTGGATATTACCTTTTCCATTTTGCATTCGCATTTTGAAATGCTGAGCTCTCACACACTTTACTGGCAGAAGAATGAAACCAAGAATATTAAAATAAAGTTATGAACTATCAGGTTATGAGTCTAAACATTTGGCAGTTAGTGTCTTTGGCTTCAAGTAACAGAACCCTAAGGAAATTTAAACACCAAGAAAATTTATTACTTGACATCCTAGAAAAGCAGAGAAAGTTCAGGTTTCAGGGAAGGTTATTTAAGCATTTCAGCAATGTCAATAAAGTCCCTGGTTCTTGACATCTCTCCTTTCTTCTCTCCCTCGCCTGACCTCTTCCACAGATTGTTAGATGGATATCTGCAACAGAACCAAATGCTCCACCTGACAAAAAAAAGTATCCAAACTAAACAGATAGACTACCCATTGATGCGGTTAGTTCTTAGTATTGAAAACACTTTCCAGAAAATGCACCAGCAGATTGTACTTTACATTTCATTGGTTGGGACTGGGACATATTTCCATTCCTAGAACAACCACCCAAAAGACATCAGCTTACTCTCAGGACAACTAGTTACTCTCCTTTAGCTGGGAGGGGTCACCTCTTGGGGACATATTGATTCAAATGGGGGGTGCTGCATACCTGAATAAATTTAGGTTTTCTTTGGAAGAAGGGGAAAAGTGAATGGTGGATCAGTGACCAGAAGTGCTGTCTTATAGGGACTGTAACTGCATTTCAGATGTAAAGGCTAAAGTTTGGGAGCAGAGGTAGGTAGAGTATTGTCCAAGAAGTGAGGACCAGAGATTGGTCATTTAAATTAAGCTAAATGGGGTTTGTTGGTGTAGTCTGATTTATTTGTAGAATGAAAAGATAAATGATGAAGAGATTAAATCATTACAATGGATCTTCAAAGAATTAATATGTATCTGTATCATAAAGTACAGAAACTCCAATCCAATTGCTTCAGTTTATAAATAAGGAAATCAAAGCTTAAGAGCATTTGAATTATTCAAGATGACGTAAGAATCAGTGATAAATAGATAGCCTACAATTCATGGTATTTGTCCTGACCCCAACATATGTTAAATTCTTTCTGAGTATCATTTCTAGGTATAAAGATATCAGCTATGATTTTTTTTAAAGAGCATAGAAATTATCATTTCAAATTATGAGAATACTCATATGTCAGCACTAGAAAAAGAAATAAAGCATTTCTATTTTATTTAGCATCTTCTATATTGTTTAACATGAAGTTATTGTTGTTAATATTGATTCCAATAATTGATCATCGACTGTGTGCCAAGCAATATGTAATATGCCTTACAATCATTATTTCTTATTGTCCTAATAGAGAACTCTCAAGAGCCCCTTCTGATGATAAACCGAGATTCATAGACTTTGGGTTCCTTGACCAAGGAAAAGTTGCTTCTGGAGCAAGGCTTTAAGAGTTTGTTTGACTTTAGATCTCTTTCCACTTACTAACATTCCACAAAAGGTATTTTGTTAAATTCTTATCTTTCTAGTTGATCCATGAAAAAAGGATCCCTGTGGTCAAATAAATTTGGAAAATACTGTGCTTTATATCTCTCCCTTGGAGATTAAAGATGTACAATGTAATATTTCAAAATATGGAAAATGCTATAAAAAGAGAACTAAGTTGAACTCAGTATTTCCTATTATTTGAAGACTGATCCCCTTTTCACATAAAATGCATTAATATTTAGGGATGTAATATTTAGCTGCACCCAATTTGGAAAATTGTACTATATTATTTGATATGCAAAATTAATTAATGTATGTTTGAAATCAAATGGTATTTGAATGATCATATTAATGCACAATTATACATATGTAATCAGTTTACTAGTCTAAGCATGAAATGATTTTATATTTTCCGATTACTATTCTCAAATGTCAAATTTTGTTTTCTCACTGAGTAACAAGTCCTTTCACAACATTTGGCTCAAATTACTTCTGTCAGTTATGATTATTTTTCACATTTAGTACTTAATCTTTAAAAACAACAGAAAAAAATAGTTGGAACCAAAAGCTTTCCCTCTGAAAGATCAATAAAATTATAAGCAGCAGACTAAGAACAGAGCCCCAAATTATCACTCTCAGGAATAGGATAATTAATATAACTAGAACTTCTCTAGATCTGAAAATAATAGGAAACTATTAAGATTAAGTTTATGCCAATGAATATAACAAGTTAGATCTCATGGACAAACTGCTTGAAAGATACAAACTGCCAAATCTTACTCCAGAAGAAATAGTAATCCGAAAGGTCCTACCTCTGTTAAAGAAATTGAGTTAATATTCAAATGCCCCCTTCCCCCAGGAAATAAAAGAAAAAAAATCCCAAAACACCAAAAACTGAAAACATATAGCTTCTGAATTCTGAAAAATATGTAAGGAATATATAGTACCAATATTATACAAGTATATTCAGAAAGTTGAATAGGTGAAATATTTCTTTCCAATTCATTTCATGAGATCAAAGTTACCCTGATACCCAAACTAGACAAAGACATTACAATAAAACTACAGAACAATATTTCCCATGATTATAGATGTAAAAATTCTAAACAAAATTTTAGAAAATTAAATATAACAAGACAAAAATTATAATACATTGCAACAAAATTTTATCCCACAAATTTAAGATGGTTTTACTCTTGAAAAATCAGTGTAATTTATTATATTAAAGGATTTAAAAATTAAAAACATTTGATCATCTAAATAAGTGCAGAAAAAGCATTTGACAAAATCCAACATGTGTTATTGACTTAAAAAATAAAAAAGAACTGGGCTTGGTGGCACACTCCTGTAATCCCAGTACTTGGGAGGCTGGAACAGGAGGATTACAGGGCCTAAGACAGCCTTAGCAAAAAGTGAGATTCTGATCAACCTAGCGAGATCCTGTTTCAAAATAAAGGTAAAATAGGACTGAAGGTATAGCTCAGAGATAGAATGTACCAGGGTTCAATCCCAAGTGCCACAAAATAAATAAATATAAATAAATAAATAATGAATAAGACAAAACAAAAGCCTCTCAGCAAGCCAGAAATAAGAGAGATTTTATATGCTTTATCATGCTCACCTTTGAAAATCTTTAGCCAGTCCTACACTTACAGTGAAAGACTTCTATTTTTCCACTAAGATAAAAAATAAAAGAAGAATGTTAGCTTTCATCATTTCTATTTTTCACTGTACTAGAAGTTCTGGTTACTAGATAAGGCATGAAAAATAAGGAAGTAACCTATGTTGGAAAGTAATCTGTGTGATTGTACTTATTCACAGATGAAATGATTGTACATGTATAAAAACTGATGAAACATGCAAAATAGTGAATTTAGAAAGGCTCAAGAATAAAAGATTCATCTTCAAATGTCATCCAAAGTTCTTACAATTAAAGCGCATTTAAAATAGAGACTACAAAAAAACCCAATGACACTGAAATATACTTATCAAAATAAAAAATATATAACCTTAAAAAATAACAAGTTTTAAAATTGTAAGTCATCTGTAACATCATAAATGTGAAATACTTAATACTTAAGCTTTTCAAATAGCTTTGAAAGGTCTATGAAGGGCAACTACATCAGCAACT
>PVLC010002796.1:0-23138 GCA_004027655.1 Graphiurus murinus
TTTTTTTTTTTTTTTTTTTTTTTTTTTTTTTTTTTTTTGGTACTGGAGATTGAACCCAGGGGCATTCTACCTCCGAGCTATACCCCCAGCCCTATTTTTTATTCTTTTATTTTGAAACCGGGTCTCGCTAAATTGGGGAGTGCCTCACTAGGTAGCTGAGGCTGGCCACGAACCCAGATCCTCCAGTCTCAGCCTCCCGAATGCTGGGATTACAAGCATGCTCCACCACACCCAGCTTACCTTTTGCTTTTTAAAAGCTGTGTTATTCATAATGTAGTACCTCAACTCAGAGTCCTTAGAAATGTCTCCCAGTACCTGCTGCCCTGACCTCCTGTGCTGTTTGGCGTTTTACCAGTGGCTCAGCCTCTGTTTCCCACCTTTAAAATGGGGGTGTCATCTGAGCTACACCCCTGGCATTACACATTTTAAAAACATGTATTCTCCAGCAGAAAACTTTGAAACTTCCAGTTAATTGGCACCGTGCTGACAGTGTCTCCAGGGTATCCTGGTGGTTAGGCATGAGAAGTCTGCAGTCAACTCACCCAGGTTTGAATTATGGCGGTGCTAACTCCTGGGCAGCTCTGGGCAAGCTCTCCAGGCTTACCTGGGTAATAAGACCATCATGTATCCTCCGGGATCATTATGAGAACCAAAGGAATTAAAACACGGAGAGCTGCTTACCACAGTGCCTAGCAGATAGTAAGCTGGTAATATTAACTGTTGCCGTTACAGCTGAAATCTGACAACACTGGTTAGCTGGAATGCTGACTGCAAGTCTGGGAATCAAAGGAAAAGACTGCCAGGCTGAGGTTCACCTCCTCTCACTTCCCGCTGTCTCCCGAGGCTGCAGGGTCTCCCTGAGGAACTGAGTTCACTGTGCCTTGCACCTGGGAATAAAGATGGCCTGGTGCATTTCTGTGAGGCCGCGCAGGTGGTGGACCCCCGGAGCTGCGCTTTCTCCTTTGAGCTCCACGGTCACCCCGGGAGCTAGCCCCCACTCAGCGACACAATGGCTTGTCAGATATTCCCCCAGTTAACTAGAGCCCTGCCTTTGAGACTCCAGATCCCATGTCCTTTCCCTCACCACAGCCTTCCTCTGGATCTGCAGAGCCTACACGAAGTGCCAGAACAATCCAGAAAACCACCACCAACTAATTCTCTTTCCCCTCCATCACTTTGGAAATGCGAGAGGTGGGCAGTACTTTGGAAAGAGCAGTTGGAATGCTTTCTGCCCAAGGGAAGGGTCTCCCCATGGCTGGTGCTCGAGGACCCCTAACTGCTTTGAGGGCGGTGTGAGATTAAGGCAGGGAGCTAGACAGAGGAGAGGGCCCAGCGAGGTGGTCGTGGTCTCATGCTCAGCACGAGGCGGGCTCAGCTGATGGGAGGAGGGTGGAGTGCTCCTCATGGCTTGGGTCCCTGTGCTTCGCCCAGGTGTCTTGCGAGAAAGAAGCCTCGATGGTATGTCTGTGTAGGACAAAGCTGGCAAATTATGCAGGTGCGTGTCTTGCCTGTGCCTCTGGTGTGCAGGACAGTCATTGCTTACTGACCTTAATGGTTCCCCGTGAGCCTCAGCATCCTTCTGAACTCAGGACTCCAGGCAGCCTGAGAGGGAACCTGTGGCCACATGTCTGTCTGTCTGTCTGTCTGTCTGTCTCTCTTTCTCTGTGTGTGTGTGGGGGGGGGGGTATAGTACTGGGGATTGAGGCCAGGGACATTTTACCTCTGAGCCACACCTCCAACCCTTTTATTTTTTTTATTTTGAAACAGGGTCTCACTAAATTGCTGAGCCTGGCTTTGAACCTGTGATCCTACTATCTCAGCCTCCCAAGTACTGGAATTATGTATGGGTATGCACCACCACACAGGGCTCCATTTCTCTTTGGGTGGCATCTTTCAGTGCAATGAACGGTTACATTTATTTTTAATTTCTTTTGGCATCTCCTTTGGGTGTTTAGGTGATCCTGGAGTTCCTGGTGTTGGCAACAATATTTCTGTTTTGCAGGTTATTTAAATGTTACCACTCATTTGACACTTCCACTTTGCTGGGTAAGCAAGCAACTCCTCTAGTAAAAACAGGCTACCAAAATAGCTACATTCATGGTGACCAGCCATCTTTTCTTTTTCTGTGGAGGCAAATTATATTTTATTCCACCCATGAGCAATATTTTGATCGGGACTCTGCTTATTCTTTCCCCAAATGAGAAATCAGCGGAGGATATAGAGATACAATATGACAGAGTACAAAGTAAACAGAAGGGTCAGGCTTACTTTTAGCGTTTGGGTCATTAGGGTCACTCAGAAGTGGCCGAAAGTGGTCAACCGGGAGCCCCTATATAAAAAAAAAAGTCCATTGGGCCAGGTACAATGGTACACACCTGTAATCCCAGCTACTTGGGAGGCCGAGGCAGGAGGATTTCAAGTTTAAGGCTAACTTGGGCAACTTAGCAAGACCCTGTCTCAAAATAAAAACTAAAAAGATTTGGGGATATAGGTCAATGGTAGAGCACCCCTGGGTTCAAGGGTTCAATACCCAGTACCTCACCACAGACGCACACAGCGCGCACACACACACACATACACACACACACACACACACACACCCCTTTGGCCTGCTGTGGCCTGATCATCACAGATCAGCCCAGGAGCCCTGAAGGCCAAGGCTTCTTGCCAACACCAGAGCTTTCATTCATATTGATCAAGCCTGGCAAATGGCACTCCGTTTCTCACCAAAGACCGGTCATTGCCTTTAAAAAATGTCAATCATGAATTTATCCTGAATTTTTCTGATCATAATTAGCATTTGAAAATATAAAAAGATGGAAAGGAAAAAAGTAGCCATAATCTCAGTCTTAAAAAAAAAAAAAACACATTTAGATATATTTCATGGAAGTCTTATTTATGCGTCTATGTGTAAATTTTAGGAGAATCTGTATCGCAGTGAAAATACAATTTTGCCATGCTTTTTTTTTTTACACTTAGGTGCCAATTTTTATATCATTAAATAATTCAAAAATGCCATTTCAAGTGGATCTATATGTTTCCATCTTACCGATGCACCATACTTCAACCATTCTGCTACTGAACATTTTAATAAATGCGTTATTCATAATAGCAGCATGTGTATTTAGGGAAAGAAATAGATTTTTTTGCCATCTCGATGGGAAGTCAGCACTGTTCATCATATGCTACCACGGGCACCCCAGATGTGTGTGTGTGCGCACAGATAGTTTACCCTCTGCAGATGTGCCGTGTGGTGCTGTGCTTTGATACTTAAGAATAGAGACTCTCTGGACCCCCCAGTAAAATCTAACCCTCTGGGCACGAATCCATGAAGAATCATCATTCCCTTCTAGTAAGCTGGTAAAAACAATGGCGGGATCTGGGGCTTGGGAGTACACACATGTACTCTCAACTACTTGGGAGGCTGAGGCAGGAATATAGCAAGTTCAAGACCAGTCTGGGCAACTTAGTAAAACCTTGTCTCAGAATAAAAATAAAAAGGACTGGGGGTATAGCTCAGTGATAGAGGGAACCTGGGTTCAATCCCCAGGATGCCAACAAAACAAAACAATAAAAAGAAAAAGAAGACAGTGGTAAGGGCAGCTGAATCTCTTGACTTCTGTGCCAGTCCTGTGAGGTGCTGTTTAATTTGACTGCAGTCAATGCCTTTGGCCGTCTTCGTCCTTGGACCCATTTCATGCTCACAGAGGTTTCTCTCTTGTTCTCTCCCCGCAGTTACTGGGGCTTCCGGATGCAGATGACGATGCATTTGAAGAGTATAGTGCAGATGTGGAAGAGGAGGAGCCAGAGGCAGACCACCCCCAAATGGGGGTCAGTCAGCAGTAACCCTCCAAGGGCACCTTCTGGAGGAGAGCGAGCATCCAAATTACAATGAAATACCTTTCTAACGACCACAAAATATCTGTGATGAGCTTTGCTCAGAAGTGACCTGAGTCTCAGTCCTGCTTCAGTGGGGTTTCCATGGAGCTGCCTTGGTAACCTTTGCCACTTTCAATTTAAAGTCCCTTCTGTGGTTGCCTCTTCTCTGTTGAGCTGATGTTGGAGAATTAACATTCGCTGACTGGAATGTAGAGAACTCTGAATGTATTAAGGATGTATTTCGAGTCCTCACAGGTGACTTGCTGAGGAAGAGCATGGCAGAGAAGAAACGCAGTCTGCACTTTTTTGTACCTTTTAAGTGTCCGTAAGTGAAAGGTTTTGCTTATAAAGCATGAGTTGTAATGTCTAGTCATTAAACTGCACAAGTACAAGGGCAGGAAAGAGTAATCACTTAGCTCTGCGGTAAGGGAGTGCGGGGGATACAAGCCTTGAAGTGTTTCACCATTACTTAGTTACCTAGACGTGTAGCGAGCAGTTGGTTCCTGGTTAGGTATAGATGTTACTTGCTTGTTTGATTGTTTCAAAATATGCTAATTCCAAAGCCACTTTCAAAATCTAATAGTGGAAAATATCAATGGAGCAAAAGACACAAATTAGTGATTTCTGTAAGCTGTTTATAACTGTCCCACATATAAATGAAACATTTACCTTCTCTCTTTATAGAGATGGCAACTTGTTAAATCTTGAAAACACCCAGCATCTAAGTTAAGTGCCATTTAAACTTTGAAGCCATAGATAAATTTAATAGGAAAATAAACCAGGATAAAAAAAATTTTTTGATATGAAATTCTTCTTTACTTTCTTAATCTTGTATTCTTTAAAAAAAAAAAAGTCAAGAAAAGGCTCCCATTGTGTAATTTGTTTAAAATTATAATCATGTACTCAAAGGGAGCAAATGGCAGTGAATTTTTAAAGTAACATGAGAGTAGGAATGGTAGTCATGGGGCAGCGTGGTTAAAAGGGATATTTTAATGATCAAGACTTTCAGACAACTCCTAGGAACAACCGCTACCATCATTTAGGGAACAGATGCTAAACGGGGCGGCATCCGCGCTGTCATGCTAACATGGAGTGATTACGAACACTCATTTTCTTGGACCCTTGCGTATCTCCAGTTCTAATAACTTAGGATGCGAGATTCTTCCTGTCCAGCACTTAAGTGCTCCTAGCCTTTGGGTTAGGGATATTGGAAGCGTGCACACTCCCCTGCTAGGTCATCAGCGTTTCTGAATTTAAAAAGAGAGAGAGAGACGGGAAAGAAATGAACAGCCTAGCAGCACAGAGGCCACAGAGCTTGTGGGAGTCATGCGTGTCTTCCAGGCATGTCCGTGTGAACCTGGTTGTCTCTGAGTTTTCTATTTAATCGAGTGCTACTGTGAGGAGTTTGGCTGCTTGTGGTCAAACAGTGTACTTCGGTTTTCAGTCATTGGGGAAATAGCACGGTGGTTTCCATTGACGCTTCAGTGCCCGCATTTTCTTCTTGGCTTGGGAAAACATATTTAAAGGTTAATTCCAAGTCCCATCAGTTTCCCTTGGGTAGCTTATTAGCAAAACCAGACTTAGCGGTGTATCCATCGGGGCAAGCAGGCCGTGTCCTGGGTGGCCCTGCTGTGTCCCCACCGGCTCCGCTCATGAGCAGAGGCTGAGTTCTGCCTTCTGTAGATGTGGTCCACACTTAGTCACCTCCATTGTCATGCAGCGGGCACCAGGACTTGGGCGGCACAAATGAAGGCGCCCAGCTGGCTCGCACCGTCCCAAGGTAAACCGAAATCTTAGAGGCTGCAGCTCTCAATTTACATGTGTTTGGAGGTGGATGTTAATATAAAATATGTTTTATCGAAAAAGTGCTTAGACTTCCACCAAATACATTTCGGTATTATCGTGTTAATGTCTCTGTTTATAAAAATTGAGCAGCAGTGGACTCAGCCGTTCGGTGGCTGATGGAAATTCTGGCCTTTGCTCTGCCTCAGGGGTTGGACAGAGAGAATATCACTGAGTGTGGCTTATTTTCCATGGCAAAACCCCAAAGGCATTAGCAAACCCCATTGTTTCCTCTAAAACTTCCTTTTCTCTGATGATGTGCATACCCCTAGTGTTTCTGTGATGGCGTGTGTACACGCGTGCACGCGCCTGCTCACGCTGTGGATCTTCTTCTTGGGGTTGTGCAGCGCCTGGTTGGCCAGCTGTGGTGTGTTATGGAAAAGGTCCTGAGGTGAGAGGGGTATGTCATTCAGCTGAGGTACCTCTCAGCTGAGGCCCTTAGGGGAGGCCGCAGTGTGGGAGGAGAGACACCCGTCTCCTACTCCTGACTTTCATTAACTGCATTTGCCCTTGCAACTTTGAACATGGCCCTTCTGCACCTGCCACACCAAGCATGTCTACAGAGGAGCCAGATGCCAGGACACTTAGGGACACGAGGAGGAAATGGATTTGGAATCTTGCCAAAGAGGCCATCCTTAGGGTGCTGGCCACAGGTTAGCCTGTCAGCGTCCACACCCCCGGGGCCTGGTTTGGCTGATGAAATCCCGTGTGTGCAGGAGAGGGTCAGGGAGGCCCCAGCAGGTGTGATCTCAGCTGTGTGGGCTCTGCCTGTGGAGGGCGGAGCCTCTCTTGTGCCCTGCCCCTGGGGGCTTTGGAAGTGGTATGTGTTAAACTTAACAGAGGGTGGGTTTGCATGAAGAACAGTTGGAAAAGAGTGGAGGATACATGCTTTCACTCTTCTGTATCGTTCAGGAGAAAGTGACAGGAAAGTAAAGTAACAGGGAGATAAAGAGTATGTGTGTGTGAGAGAGAGAGAGATAGAGGGGGAGGGGGAGGGGAGAGGGGCAGGATAGGGGAGATGGTCGATTGTTTGTTGATCCCCATGGCCATCTGTGAAATCTGGAATCACGCGTGTGACAACGTACACACCCCTGATCCTGGTCTGAGTGAATCCTGGAGGCATGGTTCTTGTAGCTGCCTGGTTACTTTCCCCTTCTGAAGATCACATGGAGCGGGCTTTGGGGAATCAGAGTGGATTTCAGAGCCCGGGAGGGAGGCGGAAGCCCCACGCAGCGCCTGGTACCACCATGGGTCTGGTCACAAGGGTGTGCACTCATGTCTCCCGGGCCCACAGCAGCACATGGTATCTTTTGTTTTTCCACAGGCATAAACACAAGAAATCTGTTATGGAGGGAGATGTTCCTTGTGTTCTGGGCCAGAATTAGGCTTCCAGTGTGGTTAAGTGAAGACTCCCCTCCTCCGGTAGTGACCCTCATTGCCCGTGCATAAACGGAAGCTGTTCTCTAGCACAAAGTCCATCTCGGAATACTGTTGCAGTTTCTTAAGAGCACAAAGTGTGTGGTCCCAGGGGAGCTGTGATCCCAGAGCATCATTGCAGTTTATGTTTTTAGGAACCTGCTGTGCATGTTGAGGTTTGCAAGCTGGGAAACGGGTGTGAGCAAATCTGGCTTCCCGAAGTGAGAGGCATGTAGGAAGAGACAGGACTTGGGGTGGGGATAGGTGAATCGGGGCAATGGGAGAGCTAGCTCTTCAAAGTCAGGTCTGAGTTGGGAGTGGGGGTGGGGAGACAGTTGACAGTTACCTCGTGAGGACCAGGAGGTGGCTTTGTGACTTTGAAAACGACCCCCCAGCCAAGGCCATAACAGGTGTCCAGCACATCTGACGGGTTCCTTCCCTTAATAAAAGCAGCTGCCAGCCAGAAAAGGCTGTCTTCACAGAATGCTGACAGGTCCAAGAGCCACCGCAACCCTGGGCAGGTAGAACAGGAGCCAAGCTGGGGTCTGGCCGGGGCTGCAGGAGGCGGCGGCTGGGAGCCCCTGCCCCGCCCGCCCACTCCACCTGCTTCAGGGCTGCTGGAAGACAGGAGGAAAACCCCAGATGGACAGATCCTGCTCTTCCCCGGAGTGAGTGCGGACTCCAGAGACACGCCTTGGCCTGTTGATTGCTTGAAGCCTTGAGTTGTTTTTTTTTTTTGTTTTGTTTTTTGCATTAACAAAGAATCTTTCATAAAGACCCAACTCGTTATCTTGGTTTTTTTGACAACAGGTTTGACTTGAGAAGCTGAGGTCTTTTAGATTTTATACAGCATAAGGCTAAAATTTGCCAGAATGCCACTAGCCTGCAGTGTCCATGGCAATGTTTTATGAGCATTTCATATTAGAAACTCCATTTCTAGCACTGGAAGGCTGAATAGGCACCAGCAGTCAGAAGTGTGCACCAGGCCACATAAAAATAAACACGCAATTTGCTCAGAATGACTCAAGTTGTTTGGTACCAGAGAGGAAGCTGACAGTCTGCTCTTCGCAAACTGCCTTCCCATGTTTTTTTTTTTTTTTCCCTTTCATTCTGTTTTTGTTTCTCAAAATTCATTTTTACCAGGTACTTTGTGATCCAAGCGTAAAAGAGGCAGGGACACGCTCGGTACAAATGTCAGCTTCCTAGAGGAGGAAAGGCATCTGCAATGCCAGACAGATCTGGAATGGTGTGTGTGGTCTAGGCCTGATTTGCATATTAGAGCAAATTTAGCCATCTTCACGAGAAGCAAAAAGCAAGGAACAGGTTTTTTGTTTGGTTGGTTTGGGGCTTTCGTCTTTTTGTTTGGGGAAGAAATGTTTCCTGTCTGGCGGGTATGCTTTCTTTGCCTTCCTCTTTGCTTTCAAAGAAATCTCTTGTAAATCACAAAACTGTGAAATGGGTTGCCAAAAACTGCTGCCCTCTGTTAGATGTCTCCAACAGTGTAAATCCCTTGGACCCTGTCCACATCTGTCTCCTCTTCTCTCCCCCAAGAGAGGACCTCATCACCGTTGTAATTACCATAAGCTTGCTATTAAAGAGCCTTCCAACCCTGCTGGTGTCTGCCTCTTCTTACGGTCTCCACCAAGTTTGGTCCTAAAGGAAACCTAAAGTGATTTATAAACGAGGAAGCAGCTGGGGTCAACGGGGAGGGGAGAGGAGGGGAGGGAGGAAAGCCGGGTGGAGCAAGGCAGTTACATAAAACACTGGCATACATTCAGAGGTTAATAATTTATGTCTTGGGGGGCATTCCTGTATCTGGTCTTGATGCTATAGCTAGTATTTAGTAATTTTCCACTCTTCCTTTGAACTCGTACTTTAGCTTTGTATGTGAGGGCTTGTTTTTTCCTAACCTAGTTAGCAATCCTTTGTGGCACAATTATTCATCTGTGTCGTGTGGCGATCCTATGATGACATGTCACCATATCCCCACCCCTCTGCCCCCGGTGGCGGTTACTCACTGAACAATGGCACTTAAATAGTAATATGAAAGTTAGTGGTAAGTTTTCATTATTTAAGAGCAAATTTCTTACTACAAACGAATGATTCTCCATAGATTATTAAATTATATTTAAGAATGGCTTAATGCAGCGTAGAGGCTTGTGATTAACTTAATTTAGAGTTCTTTGGGGCATGGCTGTTGCCAAAGACTTTTGTTTTTGTTTTTGGTACTGGGGATTGAACTCGGGGGCTTTCTACCTCTGAGCTACACCCCAAAGTCCTTTTTACTTTTTCATTTTGAAATAGGGTCTCATTAGATTGCTGAGGGCCTTGCTAAGTTGCTGAGGCTGACTTCGAACCTGGGATTCTCCTGTCTCAGCCTCCTAAGTACTGGGATTACTGGCGAGTTCCACCACGCCAGCTTGTTGTCAGAGATTTTAACCAAGTGATAGGCTATTTGCAAGCATTCCAAACCTCACTGGTCCAAGACTGACTTCAACAGACTGGTGCAGACAAAGCCTTCTTCATTCGGGAATTCCTTGGTTACTGTAATTTGATCACTCTCATGGATATATTTTATAAAATGCAGACTGGTTTTAGAAATACATTCCCAAGCCTGGCTCCATTTGCAGTTAAATATCCTGAAATCAGTTATCCAGGGGAAGGTGCTGGACTAGACTTGCCCCTGAAGGACTGTGTGCCCTTCAGCCTGCCCCCAGCCTTGCTTCCACTTCTGTAGAGTGGGGACTTGCTTCAAGTTCCTTTCAGGCCCTGGCATTGGAGAAGGGCACAGGAGGGAGGGAGGCACATTCACCCAGGAAACAGCACCTCACAGAGCCGAGGCTGGCCCGGGGCACGGGCAAACTCTTTGCCATTGTGAACCCGGTGTCCCGAGGACCCTTTTAGACACAAAGAGCCCAGCCAATAGTATTAGCCAAATCCCTCGGTGTTTACCCTGCCCTCCTCCACTTCCCTTTTCTTTCTGATAAGGAATCAGAAGCTATAACAAAATAGGAAGAGTAGGATGCCTTGCTTAGGGCCGCAATAAACTAGTTTCCTTTAAAAGTGGGCCTCGTGTCCAGTCAAAGCCGGGCAGGGTGGGGTACCACGGCCCCCGGTGCTCACTGTACACGTGTGGCTGAGGGTGCCACACAAGAAACAAACTCCACTAGCCAGGGTGTGGATCTTTCCCTGTTGTTAACCCTTTTTTTTTTTTTTTCTTTTTGGAGGAGAAAACAATGAGTTGTAAAAATCTGGGCAAGCTGTAGTTAGGCAGCCAAAGAAAAGGTAGCATTTCCTGTTAGGGAGCATTTAGCGAAGGTTTTCTTATTTTTAGGGAAATACGGCACCCACCGGCTCTGGGATGTGACGGCAGCAGTGAGCTGCAGCTGCTCCTTCGGGATGCTTTCTGATTGGAAGCCTCTAGAGGTCAGCAGCACGTAAGGAAAGGGCTTCCCAGCGCTGGGCGGCGTCCACTGGGCACCCACGCCCCCTTCCCTTTGTGGACTCTGGGAGCAGAGGGCCAGCTGGTCCAGGATCAGGCAGGAGGAAGGGCTGGCCCCGCTGGCATAGGAGGGGAAAGTGTGATTTACCCTCCGTACATATAAACCCCTGACACTGGACTCGGGTCGTTTGTTTGGGGTGGGTTGTTTTTGTTTTTGTTTTTTGCCTCTTCTCACCGGTCTTTCTCTGCAGCTCCCACACCTGTGTATCACGCACTGCTTGCCGATTGACTGATGGATGAGGTGTGGCATTTGGCTCACTCTGAGAGAGGTGGGGAAGTGCCAAAGGTGAGACAGAGGCCGCTGCATTTTGCTGTGGGCAGGGGTGGGCCACTCTGCCTCCCGCTTCCTGACCGATAGCCTGCCTGCTTCGCTAAGCCCTGCAACCCCCAGCCGACTTCAGGTATCCCGGGCAGATACGGGACCATGAGTTTCTACTTAAAACCCAGATCCGCTCCTTGAGGCCTGCACAAGTCAGGGGCGGGAAGAGGAAGAACTTGAAGATCTTTATGGGACCTGCCAGAATTGAGGTAAGGGGGAGCCCCTAAAAACAGGCATCCACTCCTGGGGGATCCGAGGCAGTACATGTAAGAGCAGCATGCAGGGGGCCACAGGCTTCCCGGCCGCCTGTATCCTGATCCTGGACCCGAGGCGGCCTTGGGAGTCTCATCTGCTGGTTGAGATCATCTCTGCTGCCATTGTTGCTTCCATGAATGCAGGGGAAAGAACTGGCCGGGTTGGCAACCCTACGGGATGTCGGCGCCCAGATTAGCTCTTCCTGCTTCTAGGATCCTGAGTGTCATCGGTAGATCCCTAATGACTGGGACCCTCTGGGCCCTGCTGCAGAGTGGGCTCGCTGCACGGGGGAGATTGTGCTGAGCCCATGAGCAGCTGCTCTGCTTTCCATGTGATGTGTGGGTGAGGAGAGGGGACGCGGGAAAGGTGTCACAATGAAATAAACACCTGTGGAAACGAGTGTTCCCAGGAAGATGTTCCCAGGCTCGCCCAGAAGAAGGGGCAGCGTCACTTGGTGATAAGAAAGGTTGCTTTTTTGGATCTGCCCCTTGCTTCCCACATAAGTTTGGTCTTTGAGATATTTAGCTTTTCTTTTCTACTCAGAAATATTAAGAAGCCAAGTCGAAGACTCTCCAGTCTAAAAAGTGGAGAATCAACCTAAGAATGGGTCTGGAAAGTTGGAATGAAAGAATGTCTGGCCAGTTGTGGTGGCGCATGCCTGTAATCTTTGTCCTTGGGAGGCTGAGACAAGAGGATCGAAGGCTCAAAGCCAGCCTTAGCAACTTAGAGAGACGCTATTTCCAAATATCTGCCACACCCACCTACTCCACCTGCCCAAAAATAAAATAAAATAAAATAGGGCTGGGGGTGTAGCTTGGAGGTAGAATGCCCCTAGGTTCAATCCCTAGCACCACAAAGGAAAAAAGAAGAATTTCTGACTTCAGTATTTTCCCTGAATGCTGACGGAAGGCTGGTAACTGGAGAAAACATGAGATACACATTCTGCCCCTCAGTCTCTGCAGTATGGTTGCCAGTCACATGTTTTGTGCCATCAGAAGCATTCCTGGGGGAGCTGTCCTTGGGTCCCCCTTTCCCACCAGGCCACTCTGCCCCCGTTCTCTCCTCGATGCCTTGTTCAACCTGGAGCACCACGGGCAGGGGGCCCTCTGCATCATAGGACCCTCATGTTGAGGATTCCGGCTCAACCTTTGGTGGTGGGGGATGGCGTCAGAACTGAATACCTACAGACTTCTTTCTTGTCCTTTTCCCCTAAACAATATGGTACAACAACTACTTATGTCACATTTACCTTGTACGAGGTATCAGTAGTAAGTTAGAGACGATTTGAAGTATGTGGGAGGCCAGGTGTGGTGGCACAGGCCTGTACTCCCAGTCCGTAGGGGCTGAGACAGGAAGATTGCAGGCTCCAGGACAGCTGCAATTACTTAGTGAGACCCTGTTTCAAAATAGAGTCTATGGGAGGGCGTACATAGGTTATATGCAAATCCTGCACTGTTTTATTTAAGGGATTTGCTCATATGAGGGTTTTGGTATCTGCAGGAGGTCCCAGAATCTCCTATGGGTCCCAAGGGCCAACTGTAATTCAAAATTCATTATCTGAATTTAATGTGGGGTATCAGTAAATCCCTCACTAGATAACACTATTAAGTCAAAAGCATGTTCTTATTTGCAAGTGGCTTGAGTTTTTAAGGCATATTGGGGGAGGATAAACTTCCATGTGAAAATGACTGTCATGGCCCCGGCCATTTGCCAGCTGGCTTGTGCACGGCAGCCCCTGGCCATGGCTGGCGAGACCACTGGACAACTTCAGCAGTCCTTTTCTTCCTCGCTGGTGGGAATGTGTGAGAAGAGAGCGCTGAAAAAGTGAGGAAAGGGATGAAGTCATCATCCACTCACACTGTTCCTTTGTTGTCTGAGGGAGTTTGCAGCCCCAGGGGCCTGGGCCAACTGGTTTAATTGGATGGAAGCACGTGGTGTCACCTGGCCAAGCCCTCTGGGTGGGAACAGAAGAGGGCCCCACCGCTCTTACAGCTCTTGCTTATGGCGGTGAACAAGAAGGGCTGACCAGCAGCCTCACCAGGCTGCTATCTGGCGCATTGCTTCTCCCGAGCTGCATCCTCCCCCTTCCTCCGTGTTCTCCCGCTCACTCATCCCCAGGCCAGAGCTGGTAATTTGGGTAAGAACAGGGCTATGCTTGGTGGTAGAGCGAAGGCATCCCGATCTCTTGATTTGCCCTTCCTTCCGAGACTCCCCTGCTGACCCTGGTCAGCTCCTGAATGGCTCCTGTCACTGGTAATGAGAAGGGCTGAGATACAACCAACTGATGATGGAAACTCAAACCAGTGCCTCTCAGGGTGGGTGGGAAGCAGCTCCGTACACACCTCCCAAGCTCTCGAAAAGTACCTGCTGTCCTGAAGCAGGCCAAAAACGTCATCCAGCTCAGAGCCAGGGGACTCGTCTGACACATCCTGGACGCCATCTCTTCAGAACTCCGGCCAACCCGTTGCTTGGTGCCTGAACGAGTGTTCCCTGGGCGCATTTCAGACCTCGCACTGACCCCCTGCCCTTGCTGTCTGGAAGAGCACAAACAAAATCAGCCACCTGCTCTTGAAATGGTCCATTTGGAAGCTGGCGGTGGCAACCGCAGGCAGAATTTTGACAAAAGCAGAAGAGCACCCAGTGGGGATCTCTGCTTGCCTCCCTGGAAGGCAGCCCTGCCGAAGAGTGTGACCAGGGGAGCTGAGCAGAGTGGAGACTGGGCAAGACCGTGGCTTCCGTCTGTGATTCCATCATCGAAACAAGGGCGCTCTGGAGAACCCTCTAGAAATAGAACTTTCCACTGGGCCACACAGTGGGCTATGCTTTGGAGCAGTGACGTCACCAGGGAGGCAGAAACAGGGGGGGGGCATCCTCTGGGGCAGGGGGACTCATTCTGTTTCCTGACCTCTGAACTTCGACTGATGTCACATCTTCCTGAACCACATGTGAGAAGAGACCTATGACCACAGTCACCAAGGCACGTCTCTCTGACTGTCACTTGCTCTGGGGATTCCCAGTCCTGCTCAGATTCCTCCAGGATATGTGGGCATGGGGGATCCTCAGGATTGAATTATAATTTTTTTTTTTTTTGTTACAGGAAATTGAACCCAGGGGCATTCTACAGCCCCATTTTATTTTATTTTGTATTGTTTTGAAGCAGTATCTTGCTAGGTTGCTGAGGGTCTTGCTACATTGCTGAGGGTGTCCTTGAACTTGCAATCCTCCCGTCTTGGCCTCCCAGGTACTGGGATTACAGGCGTGCACCACTATGCTGGGCTCTACTTATGTGTGTTTCACAAGCACGTCTTCTGGGATAGCTGGTGCTCTCCTTTCTGGCTTTACCTGGCCACAGAACTCCAAGTAGCAGCCGGGTTGCCAGGGCCCCTGCCCCCCCCCCAGGCACAGGTGCCCTCCACCAGAGGTGCCCACTTTGCTGCTTCCTCTGCCAGTATTTGTCCCCCAGGCTGCCAGTGTGAGGCAGTGAGCAGGGTGTGTGGTCCAGGGTGCCGTTGCCAGGGACACAGAAGGTGTCGTTATAAATGCCGGTGACGCCCGGTGACAGCTCTGTCAGGCTCTGTTCATTTTTTATTCCAGTCACTCACTGAAGGGACATAAGTCTAAGCGGTTGGACGTTGTCCTGAGTGACGGGCTCAGAATCAGAGACCACGTTCTACCTGGCAACAGCTGAAAACCACAGTCCCCTCAGTACCTCTGTCGGCTACAACAGGGAGGAAAGAAAAGTATTTGCAGAGGGATCAGCCAGCCAAAGACTGAATTTGGTGAGATAATTGTGCCATCAGGTTGGCCAGTGGATCACACCTACCAGAAGAGGACAGAAGCCAGCCTCTCTATCCAAGTGCCATGCTGGATTTACTTCTTTGTTTACTTGTGTTTTGCAGCTCGGCTCCGCTGGATCAGAAGCTGTCTGAGAGCAGACATTCTGTCTGTCCTGTTCTCCAGCTATCCCAGGCTTAGTACTGGCTTTTGAGAAACTTTTGTGGAATGATGAATGAATGAATGAAGTGTGAGAAGGAGGAAGGCAATACTACTCCAGGAATGCAGAGAACCTGCTTTGCTCTTGTGCATTTGCCTGTTGAGTGGCAAGCGCTGGATGTCAGATGGTCCAAGTCATGAGCTCCCAGGACCCTGACTTTATCCTTGTGTCTCCAAGAGCTGGTTGGTGGTCAGTCCTGGAGCTACTCAGCTGTATCAGGGAACAGGAACGGGAGTGGGTGGGTGGTACAGATCACTGTGCCCCCATTCCACGACCCCTGGATAATCTTGAAGGACAGCATCCCCGTGCTGCTGGCTCCTCCTGCCTGCTGCACATTCCCCGCCTACAGCAGAGGCCGCCCCAGGCAGGAGAGCACTTTCTGGGGACTGGAGCACCTCCCCAGCCTGTGCACCCTCTCTGCAAAGGCTCAGAAATGGCCCATTCCATCGGGGTGGCCCTGGGGCAGAAAGCAACTCCTCGTGTCTCCCAGGCAACAGTGAGAGAGAGAGAGCGAGAGAAAGGAGAGAGGAAGAGAAAAAGATAGATCAGGGTGGCCTTGCTCTAACAAATCACCTACATTTCTAATCTTCATCCAGCCTTCCAGTCAGCTGTTCTCAGAATCACAGGAACCCACAAGACCTCTCTTTAACACCCCCTCTCGCTGGGCATGGTGGCGCACACCTGTAATCCCAGTTCTTGGGAGGCTGAGACAGGAGGATCACAGGTTCAAGGACAGCCTCAGCAACTTAGTGAGACCCTGCTTCAAAACAAAAAATAAAAAGGGCTAGAGGTGTAGCTCAGAGGTAGAATGGCCCTGGGTTCAATCCCAAGTAACACACACACACACACACACACACACACACACACACACACACACACACGTAAATAAAATAAGCACTCCCTCTTCACAAGGGTCTTCTGGGAACACTTGCCATCCATCCTCGGGCTCCACAAACTCATGATGGCCACCTGGTGGGCTGGGTTCCTGAAGGCCTCCCAGGGCCGGCCCTCCAGGAAGCTGTGTGCATGATGGCCTGACATGCTGTGTCTGCCTGCACAACCTCCTGTTCTCGCTTCCTCCTGACTTCCTTCCCTGCTCACTGACCCTAACCGGTACTCACTTTCCACGACTGGCCTCAGACGCCCATCTCAGTGCTTCGGGACACACTCCCCATTCCTCACAGACGGGCCAGTCCTTTTCCTGGTGTCTTTAAGCAGACCTTGTTCACTAGCTATGGTCACCCCAAACCAAAGACCTGACCCTTCAGACCCCATGAAGGTCCAATGGCTTTTCCATGACAAAGACCAGAATGGGAATTTGGGTCTGACATCTCCCCTCCTGAGTGGCAGAACTGGATTCTGAGTGGGACCATGTTCTACCTGTCGCATCTTCTTTGGCAGAGTGTGGTGACTTCAGTGGGCCTGGAGTCATGCCATGTGCTTGTGAAAACACAGCTGGAACCAGTGTCCAGGCGGGTCACTGAGTCTGGAGCGATGGACAGGATGCAGAGTGTTCTCTTGCCAGTTAACAAAACCCTTGACCTGCTTAGACTCCTTGTGAAGCTGATGGCAGCTGCAGGCGCGGGTCTGTGATGGCCGCAGACCGCGGGGCTTGAGGAGCTGCCTCCCAGGGGCGCCAGCTCCTCTCCCGGGACCATCTTTCCCCCGGTGCCTGCAGCCGGTCCTGCACACGACGGACAACGGGGCTGCTGTGGTTCCAGCTACCCGCCAGGTGGACACCTGCAAGTGACTCATATTTCTAGCGAAGGCTTTCCACGGACCCACATGGCACTCTGGCCTGCTGAGCCGTCTGCAGGGTCCCTGACAGACGCCAGAGGGTGGAACTGCAAATCTCCTCTGGCAGCGACGGGCATTGTTCTGCCACTAACAATGGCAGGGCGGCCCTGGCATGACAGCGGGCCAGTGACAGCAGCGTCTGCCTGCACGGTCCCTCTCCACGGCGACAGCTGAGTGCTGCCAGAGCCAGGGAGCAGTTCCGTCTTGGGTTTGGGCTTTGGAAAATGAACTGCGCCAAAAGGCAGGGGCTGCCTGGCTCCAGCTGGCTCTGTAAGAAGATGGCTGCAAGCCACCCGTTTTCACTTGGTTTTTGCTGCCTGCATCTTCAGAGGCAGAGGAATGGCCAGGCGGCTCCTGATGGAAAAGCTCCCCTGGACTCTGGAGGCCGAGCTGGGGGCGCCTGAACCCCACAGAGAGCTGGAACATACAGCTGGGCTGTGTCAGGTAAAAGCAAGAAGGGCTACACGCCTGCAGGTCAGGGATACTGGATTCTTTATGCATCCTATGGGTTCCGGTTTGTTAGTTAACTCTGAGTGTACCTGAGAAGGCAGACCGGCCCTCCTGGCGGCTGGCGTGCACCTTGGCCAGAGACAGCCAGGCTCGAGTCCTAGCTCGAGACTCCGGGGCAGTTAATTCCTCCAGACCTCTGATTTCCCACTAGCAATTTGGGATAAATAACCCAATAGAAAAAGGAACCAAGGATACAGAGAGGCGATTCATGGAATAAAAACTATGAATAGCCAATAAATACGTGAAAATGTGTTCAAGCTCTCTAGCCAGTGGGGGACTGGAAATTAAAACAAGACCTTGTCCTTGGGAAATTTAAGAAGATTGATTGTGTGCAGCAGTGACTCAGAGGCACCTTCACGTGGGAATGGAAATTGGCTCAGACATATTAAAAGGCCATTTGTCAATCTCTGTAAATGTTATATATACACGCCCTTTGACAAACGTCACAATCCCACTTTTAAGAAGCCATCCTGAAGAAATAATTGCACATTATGGATCTATAATATTGTCTGTAGTATTTACAAAGGAAAGAAAAGGGGAGAACAGAAAAAAAGGAAGGGAAGATGGGAAGAAAAACGGAGGGAGGAAGAAAGGAAGGAAGGAAGGTGAAAATTATCTGTTCATCCACAGCAGGATGGCTAGGGAGTAAGGAGTAGTGATCACAGGTAGAGCTAGAAGTTCTAATGCAGAAACAATTCTCATATACATAAGAGAACAAGCCAAAAACAATGCCTTCAAGTATTGCTTCAACAATACCGAAATATGTATCTGCTTTCACTTGTTGAAGTAAGGGCAGGGCAAAGGCCCGGGAGGCCTCTCGATCCGCTGTGCACGGTGGTCATTGGCTCCAGGGCAGGAAGGGGCAGCAGGAAGGGGCCACAGACTTTCCCTTTCCACTCTTCTCTACAATTAAATCTGGGGGTTTGCACCTGTCGCAATGTGCACTGCAGCGGTATTCTTGCCTTCTGTTATCCACTTCCTTATAGAGTTGTCAGAGCAAGACAGCCGGAGAAGTCTGCAGCCGAAGTGGTGTTTGGGGGAAGTGTCGGTTCAGATCTGTGCAGTTAAACCTGTGATGTCCACCAGAACAGCTTCGTGCAGATGCTGAGCGGGTCAGAGGTGCCTGCACCTCAGACAAGAGGTCTGGAGTGGAGAGTCACGGTGGAGGGCGAGTTCCTAGCACTTACAGACAGTGCAAGAAGAGCTCTGCTCATGAAATAGGATGGGTCTCAGAGCAAAGGGCTCCCAAGCCCGGGATCCCAGGGCTGGGGTGTAGCTCAGTGGTAAAGCACTTGCCCAGCATGCTCAAGGTCATGAGTTCAATCACCAGCACCACCATAAATAAACAAACAAACAAATAAATAAATAAAAAATGAAATCAAGCCCTGGATTCCAGTGCCTTTAACATGAACTAACTTCTACTATGCATCTAAACAAATGCAGTGTCGTAATTAATTCTTCCACTTACAGACACTGTTAGCATCTTATAAAAGGCTCCTACTATCTTAGCACTACCTGGCTTTTCCATTGAATTCACCGGTGTGCATGGCTGGCTCTGCCAACAGTCCCTGAGGTTCCCATTTCTGCCTTCTCTTGGCATCGTGACTGGCTGTCCACCCCATTTGCGGTAAGCTTCCTGTTGCAAGGAGCCCTACCCACTCCAGAGTGACCGCTCAGCCCCCAGCCCCGCTCTCCAAGCTCCAGCCCACGCAGAGCCCAGACCCATTACTTGGTAAGGAGATTTCAACCTTTGTGTACTTCTTTTACACAGTCTCTCATTTAGTTCCCAAAAAGCAGATATAGCATTATTATTATTATTATTATTATTATTATTATTATTATTATTCCTGCCCTCTTGACAGACAATAAAATGGAGGGTTAAGATGGAAAGTATAAGCTGGGCCTGATGGTGGCACATGCCTGTGATCCGAGTACTAGGGAGGCTGAGACAAGAGGACTGCAGGTTCAAGGCCAGAGTATGATAACTTAGCAAGATCCTGTTTGAAAAAAAAAAAAAAAAACAGTGGTAGAGTATCCCTGAGTTCAATCTCCAGTACTGTACACAAAATAGTGAGGCTTTCAAATTAGCATTGTGTGTATGTGTGTGCGGTCCTGGGGATGGAACCCAGGGGCCCTCTACCTTCAGGCTACACTCCCAGACCTATTTCATTTCCTATTTGGAAACAGGGTCTCCCTAATTTGCTGAGAGCCTTACTAAATTGCAGAGGCTGGCTCCAAACCTACAATCCTCCTGTCTCAGCCTCCCAAGCACTGGGGTTACAAGCGTGTGCCACCATACCTGGCTTCAAATTAGCATGTTTTTCTTTCAAATCGGAGTGTAATTAAAACCCAGGAGCTGACGTGTTGACACGGGGAGCCCATGGTACCCTGATTACAGAGGCTCGCACCTTTCAAACAGGCCCTATACCCTGGGCACGGCCAAGTCGTGTCTCCACACCCAGCCCGCTGTGGAGGAGACAGAGGAGCAGGAGGGAACTAGCCACCCACGTGCCAGCTTCTCTGTGAGCTCCCTTCCTCCAAGTCCCTAGGGTGGACACAGACCAGTCCAACAGAATCCCTGCAGCGATAGCAGGGAGAGGTGGTGTCAGCCCTCCCTCCCCATCTTGCCCCCAGCCCCTTGCACTGCTCCCCAAAACCCTCTGACAGGGGCTATTCCCAGTGGAAGTCTGGGGCAGTGTGGAGACAGGCCCCCGGGCAGCCCTCTGCTCCCAAGCCTGTCCCAGGCTGGGGTCACTCCATTTCCCTCCACCCCTATCATCTCCTCCTCTGCTACGTTTTGTCTCTAGCTTGATGCTCAGTGAATATCATAATTTGATAAATATTTATTGAAACCTCGGTAGAGGTTTTCCAGGCACTGAAAAAATGTTACATATTTTTAGGCCACTTAGTAACAGTGGCCTGTACTTTGGGAAGTTGCTTAAACTTTCCAAGCACCAGTTTCCTTTTCTGTATACCGAGCTCATTGTTCCTGCCTCCGGGGGCCGCTGTGAGGACTAAGCGTTATCAGTCCTGTGAAGCACTTAGTACGGAGCCCAACACAGAATACCTACTTAGCAACACTGTGTGTACTCAGCCCGGGACAGAGCATTCCTGCTGGTCCCCTCCCCTGCAAGCTGCAGTCTAGTTCACCGTTAACCCTTCACCCCTGGCGCAGGCCTGGCAGGCAATAAAATAAATGCTTAGTAAATGTCTGTCAAATGGATTAATAAGTGAGTAAGTAATACCACAGTTAACAACAAAAATATTTACCTGGTGCAACTTTCTCATGAGCTTAAAGATCTCTCAGCATGACTTAATTCCATTTCAAAGTCCACCTTGGATGATAAGTAACAAGTATGATATTTAGCTGGATATCTGACCAAGGCCCGACGGGCAATAAATCTGGCTACAAGGTTGGCGTGGTGATAGGGTTCGGGTCCTTGGACTCTGGGCTCCTTGCTTCTTATCCAGTATGTTAAGACCATCTTCTTGGCAACTGATTAGCAAATAGGGGAAATCCCTCTGAACTACAGAATCTGGTCGAGTTCCTATGACCATGAGTCATTTCAGGGCTCAGGCAAGGAAGCAAAGCCAGCTGCCTGCTGCGTGTTGGTCTAGAGGATGACCGACCTCCCTGCAGAGTTGGAGCAACCCAGGTGTGTTTTCCCTGCATGGCAGTGTTGGCTTCCAGTGTTGGTCCCCATTCCTGGAAGCTGAAACAAATCTCGGTATCAGGTGATCTGGCTTCTAGTTCCAGCTCCACTAGCTGAGTGACCTTGGACAAGATACTCAACTTCTTTGCACTTCCATTTTTTCATCTGAAAAGGAAGGAAAATAACCCTTTGCTAAGATTTGACGATAAGATGTATAAGAAAAGGTACTGTGTCCAGAAGTGGCCCATGCCTGTAATCCCAGTACTTGGGAGGCTGATACAGAAGGATCGCAGGTTCAAGGCCAGCCTCAGCAGTTTAGTGAAACTCTTAACAACCTGTTGAGACCCTGTTTCAAAACAAAAAATAAAATCATTCTTGAAGTGTAACTCTGAGGCAGGATGCCCCTGGGCTCAATCCCCAATCTCTCTCACACACACACACACACACACACACACACACACACACACACACACTGCTTTGGCATAGCTTCCAGAGTTTCTGATTTAGTAGATCTGGGGTAGGGCTGAGACTTTGAACTTCTAACCCATCACTAGTGATGCCCTTGCTGGAATACGAGAACATCCACACTTGAGAACGCTGGTGTACTGTGAGCTCGCTATAGGATAGCGCTGAGCTGCACACTCCCACATGAGTGGATTTGCTTGGTGTTCACAGCTATGCTATGAGTAGATACTGTGCTATTCAGATCTCTTATTTACAGATAAGGAAAGAAACCAATGAAGTCTAAGTAACTTGCCAAAGCTCTTATAGCTATTAAGCGGCAGATTCCAATCCAGGCTGACTTCAGCGTCCTAACTCTTAACCATGTGTTTAACATGTTAAGGTGAAAACATGTCATAAGGAATGGGTACACTCATTTGCATTCATGGAGCTGGCAAAAATAAATTCATGGAATGAACCGGCTCTGAGTACACATGTCCTGATATAGTTTGAAATTGGTGGAAAACAGCAAAAAGAAGCCAGAGTACCTAAACAACAGATTTCACCAAGAGAGGCAGAAAGGGTGGAAAGAAACACCAAGGAGAGAATTTTAATTTTGTTCATTTATTTGTTAATGATTTACAAAATATTTCTTGAATGCCTATTATAAGCTGAGTGCCTCGTGCAATGGGAGTCAAAATAGGCCTGGCCCCAGCCAGGTGTGGTGACACACATCTGTAATCCCAGTACTTGGGAGGCTGAGATAAGAGGATCACAGGTTCGAGACCAGCCACAGCAACTTAGCAAGACCCTGTTTCAAAATAAAAGTAAAATAGGACTTGGAGCCAGGTGTGGTGGCTCACACTTATAATCCCAGTACTTGGGAGGCTGAGACAGAAAAATCACAGGTTCGTGGCCAGCGTCAGCTACTTAGTGAGACCCTCTACAACTTAGTGAGACCCTGTTTCAAAATAAAAATTTAAATGAGGCTGGGGGTGTAACTCGGAGGTATAATGCCCCTGGGTTCAGCCCCCAGTATTGCCAAAAAAAAAAAAAAGGACTGGGGGTGTATCTTGGAGGAAGAACATTCCTGGGTTCAATCCCAGCACCACAAAAATAATAGACCTGGTCCCGTGCCGCTTGAAGGTCACAGTATACGCAAACATATGAAGTCAAGGAACAATTTGCTCAAGTCATGAAACCTTGATATTTGGCTGCGGCCATGTGATTCTCTTCTGTCCCAGCCCTTTGGGTTCTGACTCTTCTGAATCTCATTATCTTGTGTTATTTACTCTGTTGACTTGATGAATTTCCATTCTGACTCACACAGTTCAACCCAATTCTGACATCACGACGTCAAAAGCCTGCTTTGTCAATACATGGTTTTTCTTTGTTCTTGACGACAGACAGGGTTTGGCTGGTGTTTGGTCATCGGTAACTTGCAAATATGACTAATAGATGGAGGTTTTTTAATTGGTCTGCTCATGACTGCTAATTAGCAATGTGTCTGATGTGCCAGGTGGACGCTTA